>CAJHZI010000260.1:0-207500 GCA_905160935.1 Enchytraeus crypticus | reverse complement strand
ACAGAAGATCACAATAATAATAATAATAATAATAATATAATAATAATATAATAATGGCGAGCACTTTCAAGAGCAGACATTCCTTCCTCTAAAGAACCAAGTGGGTTGTCCAGATCAGACGGCAAGCGTCCGGACGGCATGACTTTAGTGCCCTGGTACAACGGTAAATGTGCCGTATGGGACGTCACGGTCATTGACACTATGGCAAAATCCTAACTGAATACGACTTCAGTCACAGCCGGTGGAGCTGCTGTTCATGCCGCCTCTAGGAAGTTAGATAAATACCGTGATCTGTCCTTAGGATATGAAGTTGTTCCGGTGGCCATTGAATCTATGGGCCCGATGAATCCCGAACTAGTTGACTTTATTAATGGCATAGGCAGACTTATTGAAGAGCAAACCGGCGACAAGCGAGAGACATCTTTTCTTTGATAAAGGCTTTCCATGACTCTGCAAAGATTTAATGCAGTCTGCTTCAACAATTCCTTTAAGCCGATTGATGACCTCGAGTAGCCGGGACACGATTCATCACGTATTGCTTGAATCGCTTTTATCAAACCCAATATGCTTTACACTGGGGTAAAAGAAAGATAAAATAACATAATAATAATAATAATAATAATAATAATAATAATAATAATGGCGAGAAATAGAAGAATGACGTCACGTTAAATGGCGGTTGTTTATATTTGTTAAATAAAAACACCGTTATTAATTTAGTAATATTCTTGATTAATATTAACCTAGTGGTTGCTTCCTTTATCTCTTGACTCGTTAATTTATGGTTAAGGATATAGAGTATTATATTCTGAAGAATTTACCTAACTTTCTCATAATTCTAGTCCAGTTCTACCTAACATAGTCATTCTCGTCTTGATTAATGAAGTTTATCTGAAAATGTCTCGTCAAAATTGGCCTTTATCTCAAACCATTGATAAGCTGAATGGCGTCTGCCGGGTATGTCTAGCTGTGCGGCAAGTCCACTTGAGGGAGGGTTTTATCCATAAACACGGTCCTCGTAAGTCTCCTTGTCCGGGTTCAGGTCAGCCGCCTCTGGCTCAAAACATTTCACTCAACTCCCGTAGTGCTACACCTTCACCTGACCACCAAATGTCCAGCCAACCAGACAACCTTACAGATAGCAGCAGCGCTAAATTTGATCACGCAGTCAAATGCAGTGCAGGCTCAAATCTCGCTGCTAATTGTAAACGCAAAAGCTGCAGAGCAGGCAGGAACTTTGCTGCCAGCAGAAATACTATCGTCAGCAACGCAGTTAGCAACAGTGGTTTCAACGCCAATACTGCTAGCAGTAAATCTTCTGACCTCATATGTCTCAATGATACTGACTGATTCCTCTGCCATTCGCTATCCCACGCTATCACAACCCATAATCAAGACACATTCCAAGGTCTGCCAGAGCTCCCTGTGCAAGAGCTCTAATTGCCTTTCTTTCGAGTATTTCCAGAAATTCCGAAAATTTAGTCAATTGGGACAATCTCATACATTTTGCTTTCTCCACCTTATCAGTTCCTGCTAAGGTGGGGGAAAAAGATAGTTTGGCAAATCTCATTCGGAATCGTCTCTCTAAAGATCAGATTACTCACAACGTTGACGTACCTCAAGAGGAGGCCCTAGGAAAGAAAAGGCTTTTCTGTAAATCGTCTCTTTCCCGCTTCAGTGCAATCCAAGTTAGAGGAAGGAATATACGCGCTGCGGTCAGAATTCTCTGCTCGAACGATTCGTTAGCGGACAATAATGAAAATACTTACAAAAAGTTGTTGGATAAACATCCTACTACAGCGGAGTCTCCTAACAATCATTCATCGACTCCAACACCTGCGATCCAAGTCGAAGAAGACATTGTGTTGAAGGCCGTGCTGAGCTTTACCGCCGGACCGCCGGCGGCCCTGATGGCTTACGTCCTCAACATCTCAAAGATTTAGTTTCTTGCAAGGAGGTAAGTGCTCAGTTGCTTACTGCAATCGCTGCTTTTATTAACTGCCTAATTCGAGGTGGGTGCCCTATTCAAGTACGACCAGTACTTTTCCGAGCCAACCTAATTGCTATTCAGAAGAAGAATGGTGATATTCGTCCAATAGCCATAGGTTATACATGAAGGAGATTAGCGGCTAAATGCCTGAACATGTATGCTCTACCAAAGATCTCTGACTATCTTCGTCCTATTCAGCTGGGTGTTGGGGTATCTGGTGGTTGTGAAGCTGCAGTTCATGCAACTCGTCAGTTTATAACGAATTTGACCCCGGGTTTCCCTCTGTAGTTAAGTTGGATTTTGCTAACGCATTCAACTGCCTAAGTAGGTCAAAGATGTTAGATACTATTCACTGACTTCTGCCGGAGATATTCAGCTTTTGTTCATCTGCCTATAGCCAACCGACCCTTCTCAAATTTGGGAATCAATTCATCCACTCTAGTGAAGGAGTTCAACAGGGGGACCCTTTGAGCCCGTTACTTTTCTGTTTAACTATTCAACCTGTACTTAGCTAACTTCAAAGTACTTTCAGGCTAAGCTACCTGGATGATCTAACGCTCGGAGGTTTAGATAGTACGGTAGCTAATGATGGTAGGATTATTTTGTCTAAGGGTGCAGAGCTTCGTCTGAGGCTCAATTTAAACAAGTGCGAGATCATCTCTAAGACAATTACTCATGATGATCCTCTACTAGAATCTCTCATGAAAACTTCCATCGCTGATGCGGAACTTTTAGGTGCTCCTCTAACTGTAGGCCATGCCATGGATACTAAACTTGAGAAGCATGTTGCGGATCTACAGAGGGCTGCTGAAAGATTGAAGGATATACAGCGTCACGATGCTCTGATCTTGCTGCGCTACTCTGTTAGTGCTCCTAAGGTTATGCACACTCTGCGCTCTTCGCCCTGTTTTCAGCACCCATTACTCCAGAATATTGACAAGATTTTAAGAGACTGTTTGTGCAGCCTGATAAATGCTGATTTATCAGACTCACAATGGCAGCAAGCAAGTCTTCCAGTTCTGAACGGTGGTCTCGGAATTCGCAGTATTTCTCAACTGTCTCCGTCAGCCTACCTGTCGTCTTATAATTCAACTCGGAGCCTTCAAGAAGAAATACTGAGAAGCAGTGTCTCTTCCATTGATCCTGTGTACATTAAAACTGCTGAGTCAATGTGGTGTAGTGAAGTAGAGGCTCCAGTCAGTCCTGCGGCTGGAATTCAAAGAAATTGGGACGATTGTATTGTGAAGAAGAGCTTCAATCAGATTCTAAACTCACTTTCTGACTTAAAAGAGAAAGCTCGATTGATTGCAGTTTCGTCTCCACACAGTAGTGACTGGCTGCACGCGCTTCCGATTGCTTCTTGCGGATTACGCCTTGACGACGAATCTGTCAGAATAGCAGTTGGCCTTCGTCTCGGCACCAAGCTTTGTGAAATTCACCAATGTGTGTGCGGTAGTCTGGTAGATCAGGTATGTAGATAGAAAAATATTGAATACACACTGGAGCATCATGAATAGATAATTAAGAGCAAATGCAAAATAAATATTTTCATCACAGTTGAACCCTCATGGTACAACAAAAATAAGAATACAAAACTGACATTTACTCACAGATAGACTAAAGATTTCGTATAAACATAATTCCTGTTATATTTAAAAATCCAGTGTAAATAAATATACATAAATAAACATTTGCCGTCAATTTTAATTTAATTTCGTGCTATGACAGTTGCGTCAATACCAAACAAATGTGCTGTTTGTTTTCCACAAGCATTTCCAGAAATCTCAACAAGCATCTTGTCAGGTATTTCGACGTAGTTATTCCTATACTGTTGATATTTAAATTGATGATGGGTTGTTCTGAAAGTAGGCTAAGTAGTAATGAATCTAATTTTTAAACAATGCCCAAGGACAGATGCATACATTTACCCTAACATTTTGAAAATTTCATGTTTGAATGACACGGATCCAACAGAGATAGTTGTGTGTGAGGAATGTCTTTCACTGGATTCAATAATAGCCTGGTGTTGTTCGCCGGCGATTAGAAGACGTTGATCTAAAAACCAAAATAAATAATTACTTAATTTCTATGATCCTTAAATTCTATTAGCTTGATATTTTGATTTATTTTGCTAATTTCATTCAGGGCAGATTTATAAGGGGTCTACAGGGATAACAGGGATTCTGTCAGTGACTGCTCTCTCACACGTCACTACAAATCAATTCATCAAAACAATTTTAAAATCCTTGCGCTGAAGTGAAAGAAAAAAGTGATCCAAAACGGTACCGGTCCGTTGATAAAAAAACACTATGTATGGCGTTTCTGTCACAGAGAACTGTTTATTCTGATGTATCTACTGAATCTGTTATTTTGAATACATTACATAATTAATTTGATATAGTAGGCCTATATACATTATATATTGGCTTGAGCCAGTAGAAATGTCGGTAAGATATTCTACCGCGGATCAGCATGTGCGGGGTTCAAATCTTGGGCTCTCCCGTCACTGACATCGCCTTCAAGTGGGGAAACTGACATTATCATTAATGTTATTGCTTTTTACAGATTTAATCTGTTATATTAAGTGCATTTTAAATACTCACGGAGCACAGCAAAAGCAGGCGCAGGTGAAGACAAAGATGGAAGCAGCACACACAGACACACACACGATGATCACAATGATTCTGAACGCCCCTTCATTTGACTGATATCCACCTGAAAAAGTGAGAATTTAATTCTTCATGTATTGCTAACTATTTAGTACTATTGTTTTCCGCTTGCACATGAAGCCAAGGCATCTCCACTTTTTACAAAATTAAATTTCGATCTCATATTTAAAAGATATATCAGCTTGCAACACAGTCATATAACAATTCCTACAAAGCAAGCACAGGAGGTTTAAAGCTAGTCCGAAGAATTCTGAGAGATAAAAAAATGTTCGAGGTTCGGACTAAATAAGGAAGGTTAGAATAAAAAGTATTCTAACAAAATTATGACCAATTTTTAATCAATTTTGCTTCAGAATCTATGCTTAATTTTATTATAATTTATATATTTCTTCGGAAGACAGCTTTCTTAAGAGATTTTGTATCATTATAATTGAATTTATATAAAACTCGAATCGTCACATAACTTGACCAAAGATTGACTAAATATTTAAAACTCCTTTAGCTAGAAATTGACTATTTAATTTATTCAGATAATTTGTTGTCAAAACTGATGTATGAGATGGAAAATGACTTTGAATAGAAAACATCATTTACATGTAGCTATACTTTATTGTCAACCTAACAGTTTCAAATGTAATCTTACCTTCTCCATTAGTTGAACCTCCTGGTTGATTGGTTGAAACTCCTGGTTGATTGGTTGAACCTCCTGGTTGATTGGTTGAACCTCCTGGTTGATTGGTTGAACCTCCTGGTTGAATGGTTGAACCTCCTGGTGGAATGGTTGAACCTCCTGGTTGATTGGTTGAACCTCCTTGTTGAATGGTTGAACCTCCTGATTGATTGGTTGAACCTCCTGGCTGATCGGTTGAACCACCTGGTTGATTGGTTGAACCACCTGGTTGATTGGTTGAACCGCCTGGTTGAATGGTTGAACCACCTGTTTGATTGGTTGAACCTCCTGGTTGATTGGTTGAACCTCCTGGCTGATTGGTTGAACCTCCTTGTTGAATGGTTGTACCTCCTGGTTGATTGGTTGAACCTCCTTGTTGAATGGTTGAACCTCCTGGTTGATTGGTTGAACCTCCTGGTTGAATGGTTGAACCTCCTGGTTGATTGCTTGAACCTCCAGGTTGAGTGGTTGAACCACCTATTTACGATTTTAATGATAAATTAGCTATTTCAAGAAAATACAATTTATTTCTAATGGTGGTTTTATTTGTAAATCATTGGTGCTCTAATACATTCTCAACAATGAATAGAGTTATTTCGACGGAATGTATGTCTTCCCATGTTTTCTGTAAACTTTAAATAAATTATCAAACTGGAACCAGAATTTCTTTTCTTGAGATAAGTTTCCCATTTATTTTAGGCACAATTAGGCAAACATTAAAGAACAGGTCATGATTGATATATTTTTTAAAGTTATTTTTTTCATTAAAAAAATCTTATTAGGTATACATCAATCAAATTCGATTTCCAATAGCCTATTGGATCTAGCAGAAAATGAAATTTAATTCACTGTCTCGATAAAAGAAAAAAAAATATACGAGTGTTTTGACATTTCATAAAGTAAAAAATTGATACTTTCAATTTGAATGTAGGTCCCTTTCTACTCCAACACTAAAGAGATATAATTGGTTAATTGAAGTCAAATGGGTTTAAATGGCTGAAATTTAGTCAATATATATGTACAGTAGACCTACGACCATTGTGAAGTCAAGAAGTGAATGTAGCCTGCTGCATTTGTAAATATTAATTTGCTATTTTAATATTAAATGTTTAATTCTTCAATTTTAAAAAATTAAATTTAAGAAGAAGACCAACTTGTATATATATTGTAGGCTATATACTTGTTTAAAAATACTAACAACACGAAAGGATTGCAAGAAAGTTATTTTAGAGAAATAATACATTATTTATTTAGACCTGACTATTTAAAATAGCTCGAAATGTATTAAATTCATTTGAATGTAGTTCTATGTAGGCCTAATATTACTGAAATGGCAATGCAAGAATTCAATTTACCGGTTCAATAACTACAAACTAAATCTTTATAATGTATGAGTTTATTACAGCAGGATTATAAATGTGAAGATTGTTTAAATAACCACGCGAATTATGTTATATAAGAAATGTGTAATGTTATTAATATAGAAACTAATTTAAATAGTTATACGTTACAGTTATACTGCCTCACCTAAGGAACTGCTGTCTGTTGTTGCCTCGCTAGTTAATGCGTTGGTTGTTTCGAATACAGCAGTTGATGTTTCTGGTGTAGTTGTTGTTGTTGTTTTCAGTTCAGTTGTTGTTGTTGTTTCTGGTGTAGTTGTTGTTGTTTCTGTTGTTGTTGCCGTTGTTGTTGTTGTCGTTTCAGTTGTTGTTGTTGAGGATGTTGTTGTAGTCGTTTCAGTTGTTGTTGCTGATGTTGTTGTTGTCGTTTCAGTTGTTGTTGATGTTGTTGTACTGATGTCTGAAAAGTAAAAGAAATTAAAAAATGATAAATCTTTTTAATCTTCTATGACTAACATATTGAAGCTAATTCTTCGAGGACTCGTCCTAAACGTCCGGAACTGACTTCGAATACATAACCGGATTCAAAGCAATTAGAATCAGAATCAGAATCAGAATCAGCAGTTAGAATGTAGCACTCTAATTGTTGCTAGAATTATTAATGTCATCATATTTTCTTCAGATGTCCTAATTTCCACATTTAGGGAAGATATCATTTAAATAATAATAATAATAATAATAATAAAGGTTTAACGTCCGTTTCCTCATCCAGGGATGATGTCAGCGACGTCCCCAACAGCAAACATCACTAGAGATCAATTCACCCAGCGCAATCTGCGAAAGAAATGTGCTGAGAAAAAGTAAGGTCCTAGGCAAAAGCCTGTCCGGTGATCAGAAAATGGTCAAGGTAGATTGATTATGTCTATGGTGGGAAAAGGTGAAAGTTCAATACAAATTTGTAATTTATAATAAGAGGTGAAGTGCAGACAAGAACAATACTGACCATTTAATTTGACGTAGACCGCTCCTACAATAAACGCGAAGCTCTGATTGTAACGATATTCTTCGTAGTTGTTGTTCCTATCCAAGCGCGTAATATCACTGGTACATGTACAAACAATGGAATAATATTTAAAAACAATATTTAATAAAAATAGCCATGTATTGTACATACATGTATATATTTTACATAATTTCACTAAATTCTTCCATGATGTAACCGTAGTATTGAAGGTTAGACCAACCGTTAACTGTAGGAACTATCTAAAAACTGAATCAGATAACGGGAAACCATTTCAGAACTCTTATATTTCTAAATGTAAGGCTACAAGTGGTATGTACGTATTAAGATATCATTTCATGCAGAAATTTGTTGATCTTTGCATTGTTGCTCTTTATGTGAAAGCCGCTAGGAGTGGGAATTTATATCTTGGACCTTTTACTTTGCAGAACCCTAGAAAGACAGGCATTAAACGTATTTTCTCCTGAACATTTAACGCTTTAAGTTAGAAGCACAAGATTGGATAGAGTTTAGTTCAGGAACACTTTGGAGTGGATAAGTCACCTAAATATTCTGATAATTTAGCGTCGAGGAAATAATCAATCAAGCCAGATATAACCGTGATTCTTGAGCAAAATGAATAAGAAACGTTTGAAGCCTGTTAAACTTAGGCCTATATATCTGTATATAAATGGATATGAAAGAATCATGAAACATTAATGTCTTAGTCAGTCATTTATGTAGTAGCTCATTTGAAATATTAAACTTCAAGACAGGCAGATATTTAGAACTTCTTACCTCGATGAGGCACCGACGAGATAGATATAGTTAGAGTCGAAAGTGATCATGTTTTGATCAATGATGAAGAGAGAATTGTAGACAGTTTGAGGATTTGATCCATCCAGATTACATGACTCCAATGTAGAGCTTAAAGGGTCAGTCCAGAAAATCTGTCCAGCTTAATATAATAAGTTCTCTCTTAGATAAATGCTATATCTAATAACAATTACACAAATACCTCTTTAGAAGCATAATAATTGTAATGTTTTCATATTTTGAAGACGAACTAAAAATTTTGCAAAATATATTTTAAGTAACAAAAATAGTCCTAACATTGAATCTGTTTACCAGAAAGACATATTATCGAACAACAGTAAGCTTGGTTTGTAATAAGAAGAATTTTAGCAGTGACTGATTAAAAGTTTGCATAATTAAAAAAATCATTATTCGGAGCTAAGAAATAGCTTGGGAATTGCTTTTGATAGATGGATTGTTGGTTGCTAGATCGTAAAGGCAGACCTTAGAAATATGTACCTTAGAACATCTCCTAATATGTACCTAATCTAATATGTAACTAATATGTAATATGGACATTAGTAATATGTAACTTAATCGACCTTGAAAGACCGAGTGTTGAGAGCTCTGAAAGAAAAAATCCAGAGGGTATTGAAAGGTTATTCTTAAATCCGCGCCGGCTACAATTGATGCGCCAACAAAAGGCAACGATTACTAATAACCATGGAGGGGAATGGAGGAAATAACGAAAACTACAAAAACATAAACCAGGAAAGGAAACTATGTAGCACATGCGGTATGCCATGTGTGTAACTACGCGAACAAAAAATATACATGTACTTAGAACATTTAATTACTTTCAGAATTAAAGACGCATAGACTGATATAGCGAGAGGGTTAGGCGCTTCACTTTTGAAGTGATATCTTGTTAATATAGTATATATACTACAGTGATACATGTCTACTTACAAGAAAAATCTACCACGAATCCGTCAATCTGTGGGAGGTCTGACAACACAGAGACAATTTGAGATCCTGATTCGGCAGAGATCGACAGAATTGATGGTGAAGAGCCATAATCAGCCCAGTAGAGTGTCCTGCATTGAAATAAATTTGCATGATATAGTGTAGCCCAACAGAAGATTCTGCATTCAAATTGGCCTACTTGAGCATAATATAATATACCATTCCAATAGAGTGCCTTGCAAATAAATATATAGGAATGATATTATCAGAGAGAGAGAGAGAGAGAGAGAGAGAGAGAGAGAGAGAGATAGAGAGAGAGATATGTTTCTTATATCAAAACACAGCATATACCATACAAGATAAATAACAGCACACGGAAATAGTCAAATCACATACAAGCAGTTATTAAACAAATTTTTACTGACTCTAACATTAACTTAAATATATAAACTCTAGGTTTTAATTAGCCTAATATTTTAAATGAATCAACAAAATTTAAGATTTCTTCGTTTAAACAGACTTAACGTAGCTTAATTAAAATGTTTTGTAATTCTATGATTTCTCCAAAATAAGTCTATTGTTCAAATGTTCATGTTACATAAATTTCATCAATATTTTTTAGCTATGTGCAGCTAAGCTCCTTAACGGTTTGCGAAACATGGATCTTAAGGTAGGAAAACATCTGGAATCAAATGGCATTGGAAATGTTGATTTGGGAAGAATGAAAAATATTAACTGGACTTACAGTATTAATGAAGAAGTTCTTAAAGTAGAGCGTACAGTAAGAGAGTTGATATGCGCTATAAGAAATAAGAAGATCAGGACACACTGTAAAGGTGATAGCTTACTAAACAACGTCATATATGATTGAGTGGAAGGAAGGAGAAAGAGAGGCAGGCTAATATTAGGAATGAGAGACGAGTCAAAGATTCGTTAATGTGCGAAATTATGAACACGAAGTGGAATAAGATAAAAAGAGAAGGGTGGAGGCGTTATACACCATGGACTAGCCTGTGGGCAGTATACTTAGAGAGAGCTATAGTATCTATCAGTGTTGGTCCATATTTATCCAATTGAAATATTGAATGAGACAGATTTTTAAAAAAAATTGTCCATATCTTCCACGCTCACCTGGTCTCCTCATCGAAGGACATTCCACAACATGGAGTTATGTCAGAGCCATCGTACAGTGTGCGGACTTGTGCAGTATCTGCGACGTTAATCTCCAGGATTCTAGAGGGTGAGGAGTTGTCCGCAAAATACAGGAATCCTCTCCGTGTATCCAGGGCGATTCCACCGCAGCTTAAATCTGAAGATACGAAACATTTCAATATCTATAATTAACCTGTTCAAGTTAATTTTAATATTTAGAACCTGTTAATTGCAAGTATTTACCAATATTAATACTCCAGTGGTTTAAATCTTTTTGACTACTTCAATGATAAATGTATCGACGCGTAACTCCAAAGCGGCCCAGCAACAGCGTAACTGTTCAATACATTTTAACGCTTAAACATGAAGCGGAATGATAACAATTAGGCTTTGAACGTTCACGATTCATTTAATCGTTAAAAAGTAAATGAATTATAACGAGTAAATTTTGTTATGATTTGAACAAGCTTAAGACCAAAACCATGCTAGAGTGATAGCTCTAGATTTCAGTTTCGCAATTGATATCGTCAAATATTCACATATGAATTCAAAGCCTTGAAGTTGAATATTTCGGAATCTGTTAATAATTAATAGTACCTTGGGGTTAATTTCACAACAATTTCGGTTTTTAAACCTCAAGTAGAATACGCTATTTAATGTTAGCCTTTTCAGTAGCAGGATACTTAGAAATAATACCAGAAGATTGATACATAATATCCTGTTGTTTGGTGATCATAGAGAAGCGGAAGACGGTCTTGAGATCATCGTCTCCAAAGTAGAGATCCTGAGTGATAGCGTCGAATGCTGCTATGTACGGTTTGGAGCAGTTGATCTCAGAGATATGTATAACATCTCCTGTCTCAGGATTTACTTGATAGAATGAACTGTGCAGTCTGTCCGCCACTATCAAGTAATTGTCCTGTAAGTAAACTATAATCAAACAAACTTTCGATTAGTCAATTTATTTTTAATTAGAAAATCGATCAGTTCTTTAAATAGCCAACCAAATAATCAATGTTTAAACAAAAAATCAATTGAATCTTTAATTTTATGTTTTTAACAGTTATATTAAGTTCACAAATGATGACAGTGAAATGATGATCTTAATGATTTCGGTATACCTATCCGAAAGTACAAAATAATTCTTTTAGTAAATTCCAATTCAAGAATGATTTATATTAAATTTATGAAGCGTGTAAAAACAGGCATTAGATCTCACGCAGACAAGAGATTTCAATTATATTTAAATCGATTTCTCAGATGCAGCAAAGTAATATTAGCTGATTTCAGACGTTTGATAGTTAACCATTCTGAAAGTTTTGACCTTCCTCTGATGTATTTCATGCATACAGGATGTCAATATGTCAGATTGATGTAGGGAGATGAGATTTAGTGGCATCACTTCTATCAGTACAATGATTATCACACCTTTTCTTCCATCAGGACAAAGCATTTGCTCATCACTACCATCAGCACAATCATTGACTCCATCACAGATTTCATACTTGTACACACACCCAGCGTCCTCAGCCGTGCAGTGTTTGTAGTCCTGCATACAGGTAGCTGCGCACAAACGTATACACATTGCAAATCAACGTATAACATTCAAATTGTATATAGTCTTGCTTAAGCTATAGATTCTTGTTTACTTTGTCCCTGTACCCATTTGTGTTTGCTAGAATGCAATAAATGTATACTCTACGAGCAGTATGTAACACGCAACTATTTGACATATGTAAACCCACACACTAGACCAATTTGTACAGAGTCATACATTTAAAAATTATAGCTAAAAGTGTATAAATAGATGTTGCTCTAATTTTTAATTCTATTAGTTCTATATAAAGAGAGAATACTTGAATACAAGTTTCAACCTTATTACAGCTCAAATAACTCTTAACTACTCAAATCAAGCTGTTAAATGGTTGAAAATGTCAACGTTTTATTTGCTTAACTCCTAAGAAATAAATTGAAGTTAAAAATAATATCAAAATCGTTATATTGAAGAGAGAGCTCCGGATAGATTGTCATAGTTTATAAATATCTTAGAGAATAGGAATATATATATATATATATATATATATATATATATATATATATATATATATATATATATGCATATATATATATATATATATATATATTCCTATATAATATAGTTTATAGTTTATAAATATCTTAGAGAATAGGAATATATATATATATATATATATATATATATATGTATATATATATATATATATATATATATACATTATAGTTTATAAATATCTTAGAGAATAGGAATATATATATATATATATATATATATATATATATATATATATATATATATATATGTATATATATATATATATATATATTCCTATTCTCTAAGATATTTATAAACTATGACAATCTCTCTCTCTCTCTCTCTCTCTCTCTCTATATATATATATATATATATATATATCTATATATATATATATATACAAGTGGTTATGAATTTAAAATTAAATCGCACAATAATTACTTAATTGTTGCATTGAAACCTTTCTATTGATCCTAATATGAGTTGATCACTAATGATGTGTGTCTTAGTTGCTTGGTATCAATATTTCAATATTGGCCTAATTTTAATATGGAAATTAATTATAACATAATAGCAATATAAAAATAATATGACAATATAATATCTCTAGTTAATTCTTAAAATTAACTTTAGTTAGCATTCTTATTCTTGCATTCGGTGTTTTAATAAAGTTAATATTTGAATTAATTCTGATTTGCCCTCTAGCGGACTAGTTAACCAAAGATCTTGGACCCCTTGACCACAAAAAATCAGAAATAATTGTACAGTGTAATCTTACGTTTTGTGACAATCAAGACTGTGATCTAGTAAAATGAATTAAGCAGTCTGAATGGGTAGAATCATAGTCATAGTTCAGACTATTGTGTCTGAATGATGTTCAGAGTAATATAATTCAACTCAAACTAATAAACTTTTGTCAGTAACATACATGAATACTCTTAAAAACGAAGACTTTGACGTTATTACAGTGTACAGAAATAGCATGTTAGTCTACAAGTATAGAGAATCGTCTCTCTTCCGTGTTCGGGGAAGTGACAGTTGCAAGGTACACATTCCTATTCCAAGTCTACTTTTGCATCCAGAGCACTCCATTGATCAAGAATTTGGTCGGATTAAAACAGCTAAGTTTCTACCAAACCTTAGTGTAGTCTTATTTTGGAAGTAGTCGACTTCTGAAGTTGTTTACCAGTACCTTCCTCAGTTGTGTACTTAATCCCATCGTTCGACACGGACTGATTACGGTTAGTCTGTTCTGTAATGGCTCTGGAACTGCGAGGTGACCGATGCCTCTTGTGATAGAATAATATCCTCATATAAATCAAAGGACTCAAGTGAAACCTGGGTTGAGTACTTTGCTTGACAGAGATTTTAGATTCTGGAATCTTTGATCGGCGTATCTGTGACATCCCAACCTGTTCCTCTCCACAGATGCTACAGCATATTGCGCGCTGCACATTATACAGTATAAAAGAGGCAAGTTTTATATTATTTATCTTAATAATACTACAGCATATATAATTTTATAATTTATCTTTTATTATTTGGATTGATAACTTTTGCGGACAACAATATCTTTACATATTTAATACATGAAAGAAACCATACAATTTCGTTTAGAAATACAAGTCTACATATAATACTCTTATCCATGTGAAACGGTTTGATACTTTTTTATATTATTAAACTTTCTCATTAGAACACAGTAATTATAAATCGACCTAAACCCACGATCAACTGTCTCTTTCCATCTGTAACTTTTGCATTCAATTTCTCATGACTTGTTACCAGCACATAAGCCTCCTTTTCTTTATTTCGCTCGATATTTGGACTTTTCTTATTGATTTTGCATTTTAAATCGCTTATTGCATTCTATCCTTGGCTAGGATTAGACTTAATATTTATTGTTGTTGTAATTGACGATAGCATCACTCCCTTTGTTTTTGATGTCAAATCTCTCTGATCAAACAATTCCTATTCTGAATATTTAACAGGAATTATTTAAATGATTAGTATGCAATAGGATACATCTAATGATGTACGCAATGTATGTAAAATATACTCAAAACACGGTAATTACCACCTGTAGTAGTCGTAGTGTAGATAAAACAGAAAGTTCGGTGTCACTGTTAGATAATAGTATAGCCCATATTCCATTGTCTTTAGGGTCTTCCTGTTCAAACCACTGAGATCAGCTGACTCCAGGAGATGTGAGGAGGAATCGATCCAATACATGATTCCAGCTGTATAGCAATGATAATTATTGCGTTATCTAAAGAAGTGTTAATTTGAGTAATTTCAATTGACAAAATTAGTCATCCTTGTTATATCCGCTGTTTAGGTATTAAGTGATAACCGAAACTTTAGTTTGGCCCTAAGCTTCTACAAATACGGTTCTAAGGTGTAGTTCATTCGAATTCCAGAGTCCTGGCATAATATGCTAGTGCATATAAAATCAACATTACAGTGAAATTATTTGTCATGCAATAACATACACTTTTATTGCAACATGTCTTAGATAAATGCATTAAGAAATAAGAAGAAGTGGACATATTCTAAGGAGAGAAAGTCAACTAAAAAAGGTCATAAAAGGCAGAATGGAAGGAAAAGAGCAGAGGCAGCCCGAGATTAGGTACACTAGATAATTTAAAGACCCACACATATGTAGACATGAAGATGAAAGCGGAATACAGAGAATAGTTGAGTAGTTATGTACCATGGACCTACCAGTGGGTAGTTCACTAAGAGAACGAGCAATTGGCTAGCGTTTAATCTTTCAATGTTTTGCCAATCGTATGAATATTCAAGATTAGACCCTTTTAACGAGAGATCTGTTCAAGGTCAGATACTAAAAATCTCAATAATATAGTCTCCCATACAGTGATCGAGACACTGAAGAATGGATCGACCGTTAACTTCAAGTTTCGTTAGAGGAGACAAAGCAAGCACTCAAGAAGGCAACGGGAAACCGCGTAAGAAACTGTATTTTTTAAAGCAACACAGGCTATATACGTTATGGGATAGCCTTTTACGAAAGGATAACTTAATAATTTATGGGGTGCTCTTGATCGAGTGTGAAAGCAGATTATGGGTGTGCATATGTACATGTATCTGGGATACGACACTTAGCTGAACTCTGGAGAGAGAGCATTGACTACAAAAAAAAATAAAATTTGGAATCTAAGAAAATTATCCTTCAAACTTTGAGTAGGATATACATCTATATTCTGGTTCTTTATGCGACTAAGATAATCAGAACGACATGAAGGGGATAAGCAAATTACTTCGGTTTTATACATCATCCGAAGATGAAAGAATAATAAATCACTTACATGTATATTTCCAAGTTAAACATTAAATCAAAATTAGTTTAATAAATAAATAATTTAATTCATACTTAGTCTGATTATTCTGATGCTTGAATATTCATGACAGATAAATTGATATTAAGAATGAAAGTGGAACATAGAAGAACAATAACAGTAGGCAGTCGAGAAATAATAGTAGAACAGTTATTGTGACAAATTTGTGATATTAACACAAACGGGCCTAACTGAATAATACACAATTAATATTTAGTTGTGAAATAATTTTTTTTTACTATAATATAATTATATATACTTTTGATTTAACATTTCACTATATAGTATGGTGAATATAACAGAAGCAAACTATAATTTTCCGATGACAAGACCTACCGTTGAAGTCGATGGCTAAACATAGAGTGTTGCTGACGTCAGTTGTTATTAGAGCCTGTGCGGCAACAATTGTGGGCCCAACCGTGAACTTGTATACGCCAGGAGCTGTGGTGCCGGTGTCCGTGAAGTAGATGACACTAGTAGTAAAAAATCAAAGAAGCTTTAAAGTCTTAACCTCAATTTTTATGAGAAGTAATTATAACAATAGATCAGCTTATTTGCATCATATCTGAATGTAGCTTGTATAAAAAGTTTTTATACAAGCGACTTTTTTGTTATTTTAACTATTAAATCACCATATTAAATGTTATAAAAAAAATTAATAAAAGGCCTATTGAAATTATAAAATAAAAATGTAATAAACCATTGAGTGCATCGTGTGGACTCAACGAGTGTTTATAGAGAAGAAAATTTAAAGATTGGATAAAAATATTCTCGGTAATTAGTTTGCTGTAATTATACAGTTTCTGTATTCTGTGTTTAAAACTCAAGTTTGGTCGGAGTCAGTCAATGAATGCTTGTCTAAACTGTATGTATAAGTGTCCTATTGATTACGAACGTTAAAGTTCTGCAAGTAACGCTGACAACATCTGTACAACGTATCTTGTCTATTCACAATACACACTGAAACACCCGTAAAAATTATATTTCAAAATATACGTTTCTAAATAATCTTAGACATTTAAATTAGCTCACATTTCTACAAATATCTATATTGATTGAATATCTAAATGCCTAACATTAACGATCTTAATACGTTTTCTGCATGTCTATGGATTTAATGCTTAGTCTAGAATATGTATAACATTCAAGTGCATTTACTTGTTAAGTTCGTCATAAACAAGAGCCATGGGCGTGACTCCACTCTGAACTGCTCGATAACTTCCATTGAAGATGGTAACCTCTCCGATCAGCTTCTCCTGACTGTCAGCGTAGTAGATGACACCATAGACTTCACTGACAGCCAGTCCCCGGATCTTATCGGCACTTGTCCGGGCTAAACAAAAAACAGTTCAAATTAATACGTGCATACAACAGCGTGTAGTCTAAGAAAATCTGCTAAATATAGGTATATTGCTTTAAGTAATCAGGATATCAGTATAAATGGTAGCGGGTATACCTTTATATTATTCTCTTATTATTCCCTCTTCACGTCGCTACTTTCGTCAGAGCATAAGCAATCGAAAATAATTTGATAACTAAATTACTTTGTAGCGTTGAGAAATGTATAACTGAATTCGAAAAGTAAAAATATATCTAAATTTAAATTGCCCAGTCTAGTAATTACATGGCAAGTCATCGATAGCTGTAATCTAATATAAATCTTTAGTTAACATTAACAAAGATAGTTAACGTAGTGGCCGTTAGTATTGAAAAAATTTGCTGCGATTTATCAGCCTTACAACTACTGCCTTTGCTCAAGGACAAAAACACCATTTAAAATGTATAACCTATTCCAGTGTAAAGCACACTAGTTTTTTTCGTCGACCATTTGATTACACTCAGGTCGGGTTGACTTGTTTCCGCATTCTCAAAGTACAGGTTGCTTGTCTGGGGTGCAATGGCGGCAATGAAGGGTCTCATTGAAGACGTCCGGGTTCGTTTTACCCTTCCAGTCGATACGTCGATCTGATAGATAGAACTTGAATCAACGAAGTCATCAGTGACTAACAAGAACTCCTCTTCCATGTAACCTGGGCACAAAAACGTAAGGTGCAATGAGTTTATTTAGTGGAAAGTGATAATTATATTGTGTAATATTGTATTTTTTGCAAGTACGTCCACCCTAACTAGAAATGCAGTTCCAATCCTTACTAATTATTTAGTTTATTCTAAACTTGAATATTGTAATTAATTATTATATTGATTGCCTTCTTTTTTTCTGAACTTTTCGCAGCACATGGAAATTTCCCTTTCTCGTGATGTTTACAAGTCCTCTAGACTTCAATCTCATTCTTTGTCTACTTCGCATTCTTCACTGGCTTCCTGCTATTCAACTCATAAATTAATATAGATCCTAAACTATCGCAACTCTGCGACAATGCAAACCTTCTAATGTTATTGATGATAAGGAATAATATTATTCTTCTTCACTGGCGTTCCTCACATGCACTTCATTCCACTTATGCAAATTTTCTCTCTGTTCTAAATATTTTCACGTTATTGGGCAGACGTTCATTCTCTTATGCAGCACCCACGAACTCTTTAACTACTAATCTTCGCTCTTGTTATTCTCTTTAAACTTTCTCTGACAATCTTTAACACCAGAGACCCACTCTATCTATTCTGACCATATTTTGATAGTCGGGTCGGCTTTAGTTTTAGGATCCTACTTCTTTTCAGCACATTTATTTTGCAGATTGGTCTGGGTGAATTGATATATGACGATGTGTGCTGTGGAGACGTCTCTGATATAATCCTTGGACAAAAAAACGGACTTTAAACCTTTGTTATTATTTTTAATATTGCTATTGCCCTGAGTTCTATATGGCAATGGACACAAATTTGATAAATGAAGGACTTCATTTAAGCTAAAGAAAGATCTAAAGGACAAGTGAGAAATAATATTCATAATAATATTACTAATAATAATATTATTACTATTCTTCAATAGTATTATGATATCTAACACAGCGCAGAATCTTATACAATTACAATAGCAATTAAGTTACCTCTTCATCAGAATAAAATTCACTGTATTATATTGATAAATTAACACTACTCGAGCATAAAAAGGAAAATCCCTATAACCTATGTACTCCCGAGATAACACAAATTATGATATAATTGTACCGGTTCCTTGAGGACAAGTATCCGTGGACTCGTCACTTCTATCAGCGCAGTTAGTGACATTGTCACACTGGTAGTAGTAGTTCGGGCACGTACCGTCGCCACAATCGAAATCAAAATACGTGCATTGTCCTGAACAAAATGAGCGTTTCTATTACTTGAAAATCAGTACCAATTCTATAGTTTTGGAAAATATGTATTTTTAATGAAATTCTTCAGAGGATTTAGACCTCGTAGTATATTGCAAAGAAAAATGTTTGACAATATAAATGATATTTAGTAATAAAGCTCTCAGTAATAGAGTGATACTTTTAATATACATTTTGTTATTTTAATTTTATGATCTCTATTTTAATTTACTGTTGCTTGAAATTGTACTTGCTGTAATTTTTTTCACATAGTAAAGACGTAGACACGCATTAGTGTAAAATGACCAACTATGTTGATATCTATCACGCTTTAATATCATATGTTTAAACCGTTAGGCAATCTAAGCTATTTTCCGTATAATCAGTCCAGTGAATGTTCGAGATTTTACTCTCAGATCAGCGCGGCTGGGATTCACACCCAGGAGAATTCAATTCACCTCAAGATCTGTCATTTAAAACTTCATGACGTCACCCGTACGCTAATATGACATTAAGTGGGTTTATACCTCCAAGGCACTAATCTCTAATTTGATGCTTTGCAGATTTTGAGATAAAAATTCAAATTAATTACTGTGTGTGAGCGGGTTGAGTTACTAATGAGACCTACACCAAATGTTTACACTAAGATTAATTACGTATTTCAATTTGAATTTCACATTTTTAACATATCTTCACTATCACGTAAGAAGGATTGCATATCAATTATGTATTGTTTGAACATATATTACTTTAATGATCAGTAAATAGCTAGTTAATGAATTAGACTGATAATTGATGTACTACTAATTATTAACATAATTGCTAACAAACCTTCAGCATCATGCGGGGTGGAGAGCAGCACCATACACGCGGTAACTACGTACAAGAATCCTAAATTCATGTTTATTCTGAAATGAGAACTAAGCCAGATCCATGTGAATCGTTTAGAGTGAATGAGCCAATCAGCATTGATTGGATATGATATCGTTTACTGACATTTCTTCTGCAATATCACATAATACCCTATCCAGTAGGCCTACTGATTATAAAAGCGAACACGCATTATAGTGAATAATCAACTATGTTGATATCTATCACTTTTAAAACCACATGTTTAATCCGTTCGGCAATTTAGACCATTTTCCGTATAACCAGTCCAGTAAATGTCCGAGATTTTACTCTCAGATCAGCGCGGCCGTGATTCGAACCCACGAGATTTCAATTCACCTCAGGCTTTGTCATTTAAAATTTCATGACGTTACCCCTACGCTATTTAGACATTCGGAGGAGGCGACCAATAATATAAAATGGAATGAATAGAAAATAACTTCATTTTGAAATCTTTAATCGAAATATTTGAACTATTACAGCAGAAGTATGGTTTGCTTAATTTCATTAAATTCCTTTCGAGACGTTATGTTTAAGGTTTGCTAGGAACCTCGATATAACTTTGAATATTAAATGAATTTAAATACAACGGATCTTACAAAATCTTCAGAGTCAGATTTATTTGGCTAATTCTTGATGCTGGTTGCGTGAAAAACTGTTCGATACATTTAGTTTTGATAGATATTTATTGTAAGAAAACAACAATTGCTAAGAAATAATCTCTGTAGAGGAAGTTGGTGCCATATGAATCGTTTCCGTACGAGTCATGGAAACTAAAAAGAGTGTATTTCTCTGGAGTATTCATGATTCACCGCTTTGTGACCGCGGCCAATCTCAAAACATGAAACATAGCGATGTGGAGTGCCCTCTAACCTGCCTAGCGGGTGGACTGCCTAGGTTAAGCTGCCTTACGAATGAGGCAACTGCCTGTATTAAGTTAACGCATACGCTAAATAAAACAGTAGTAATTGCATTCACTTCTAATCTTAAAGAATATGTTGTTCTGTTCTCTGAAAGCGGAATAGATGAATCGCCGTTCTCATACTAGTAATGGGGATTTTGGCAATGCTAACAAGCTCTACTCAGTGCATCTGGAGACAACGAGCAACATTAAAAATTATCAATTCGCTCTCTTCAGGCATAGGCAGGAAAATACTATACCTATATACAAGCCTATATAACTGACTGAATATGAATATTCATGAGATTATACATAGAAGAGAATTCAGAAAATTTATGACCATTTTTAAATAAGCTAGATTAGGCCTACTATGCATAGCAAAAATAAGAATCAAATATATTTTTTCGGAAGAATTGCACGTAGTTTAGATCTGAATATACTTGTTAAGATTTGATGTGATATACTAATCCAAGATTGGCACATCCATATTGCCTCAGGATAAATTCCTCTTATATATCCACATTTTAAATACAGTACCTAACAGTTTACATTCTTTTTTCACAACTCTGAAATAAATTAACAAAATTATCTTATGTATAAGTTTCTAACCACTCTCATTGTTGCCATCAATGTTGACCAGGCCTCAACGCCCAAGGCTAAAGTCAAGCGGCTCATCAATGCTACACCATACAATATAAGTGTAGCCTGTTCTTGAATGCGCCAACGATTATAGGCTTTTTGATATTTTTATTTAAATTGTTGATGTCATTTGTTATCAATTCATATCACATATATGTTGTCATAGGCAGTCAAAGAGGTTCAGCAGCCGTGACGAGAAGTATAAAGAACCATGATACACTATAACGTAGTTAGGCTTAAGGTTGTACTGTTCAAGCTTTCATTTCTTCAAGGCTGCATCACTGTAATAGGTAAATATTTATTCGTAATATAAATAGTGACAGAAAGACAGCTAAGAATTCAAAATACTTAATAGTAAATACTTATAGTTTTAAGATAACTTCTGCATGCTAAGCGCTCAGATTGTGCCTCACCAATGCAGTTGCTGTGGCAATTGGTTTAAAAAGAGCTTGAACTAAAGTCCTGCCTGATATATCATCAAGTGCCTGAAAAACTACTATGACATCAGCCCCAATACTTATTTTTTACAAACTATCTCATACCATGTATCAGAATGGTACCATGTATTAAGAATGTTTAAGAAATGTTTATTTCTATTTGTAGGCCTATTTGTACATGTTGTCAGTGCAGTTGGGGAAGAGCTGATGCTTAAATGAACATCTCTCTCACTCTCTCAATTATAAGCCTGTATTTGTTAATACCCTGTATAATTCATACACATACGCACACACACACGCACTCTCTCTCTATTTCTCTCTCTCTCTCTCTCTCTCTCTCTATATATATATACATATATATATATATATATATATATATATATATATATATATATATAAAGCAACTGCTTGATTCAGCATCTTCACTGATGTTACAATATGGAATACTAAAATTAGAAATATGTTAGCTTAGAAAAAAGTACTAGTTCTCAAAACTCAAGGAAAATATGAAATTTCAAGGCAGTATTTGTTGTATATATAGCCACGTGACAACAGCATGATGTTTTGATGTTGCTGTTTTAGTTTATGTTTTTGTTGCTTTCGTGGTTGCCTAATTTCGTACCTATGTTTATTAGAAATCGTTGCCTTTTAATTATACGCTGCTGTTAGTCTGAGATAAGTTAAATAATAACCTTCCAACACCTGTAGAATCTGTAGTAAAAGCTGTCTACCTGCTATCTTTCAAGGTAATCACTATTCTGGACAACCGGTTAATCCTAATACTAATCTGGCCTGTTTCGTAGTTTAACTTCTTTCGATTAATACGCAGATTTTCCTAGTTAGTTAAATCAAGTTTCTTAATTAAACAACGCTACACTATGGTAACTGCACTGCCCATTGAAAAGGTTTTCAGATAATTGATGTAGCCTAGTTATAGATAAATATTCTCTTTTTCTAGATAATTAAAACAAAATGTTACATGATGCTTTCATTTTACAACAGGTCAAAGCGCACAGTGTGCTGCTCATTTTGTAAAAACATGTAGGCTGCATTCAAACTATCACAATAGTAGCCTATTATGATTTAATATTAGCCCTAAGCATTCACTTAATTGTTGCCAACAGGTTACTTCTCTTATTTACGGTGAAACGCCTTGAAGGAAATATGAATTCAGACCGACATTGTGCTTTTGGCGGGACTTATCCCCTGACAACCCTATGTAAGACAACGATATTGAGTGTCCTGCTTGATCCAGTGAGCAATTGTATCTGTAAGAATCTCACATAGAACTCTTTCTTCATCTCAAATAAATTTCAGGAAAACTAATTATTAAACCAGCTCTATGCGACGGAGGTTTGAGATATACGTGCACTCTCTCGCAACGGAAGTAACGAAAATGTTCCAGTGTAGCTCTAAGGTTTAGTGCAATGTTTTGTATACTTATTTTTGCTGGTATGAATCCTACATATTAATTTTAATGATATTATATTTGCAAGCTGACAAATTAAAATATTTGAAAGTCAAGTCGTCTTGAAGGATAAGAACATTATACGTCCCAAACATTCTTTATTCCATTATATAGCAATATATACTGGCCTAATGACATTATTCTTCCGACAAAAATTGTAATAAAATTAATAATGAATTACTCATATGCTTATATCATACAATTCCACTTTAATGTGATTGTCAATTTAAACTTCAATTAAACTAGCGCTAGTCTGATAATAATATTAACAACAATTAGAGTGCTACAGTCATCAATGACCACATCGAACCCTATTAATACATAAACAAGCCGGCGATAAAAGAAGGTGCAAATTCCAAATTCCAGAAAATCAGTCCACAATCAATATGGGTAAATTGAAGATCTAATAAATCATATCATAATCACAACGGTTGATAGATGTTACAGCCTTATATTTATACTCTATCGATATGAGTAAAGTCGTCGAATATTTCATGTAGATAGATTTATGACGCAGGTTGTGTGATATGATAGGCATTAAAGCAGACAATGAAGGGAGAATCGAATGAAGGTCTTAAGACCGACCATTCAATTGAAGCTCAGCTACTAAGGATATGATGCATAAGCTGACTTTCTGGCAAACTTGACTTTTTATATGTAGGCCTAAATTACGTTGAGAAACCGGCTGAAAAAAATTCTAAAAAAAGATTCTAAAAAGTGAACTGTGTTCATCTAAGTAAGTTGTGAGTTTAGTAAGTTGTGTATATGATTGGATTGGTTTTGATAATTTATTGAGTGGTATAAAATGTGTTCTACAAGATGCATATATTGTATTATTTAATGTCTTGATTTGAAAGAACCAAGAGTTTCAATGTGAGTATTACTAACTACAGTCTGCTTTCAGGTTACTTAAAGAGCATTTCATCGATTAAAACTTTAATTCATTCAAAGAAAAAAATGGCCTATCCAATTCACGGGCGCCATTTTAAAGTAACATTTACGGTATTTCACTTGTAGATAACATCTACATTGACATATGTCACACAGCTAATCTTTGACAATAGTTATTCAGAAATTTCCTTTAAATTTATTTGTATTCATTCTCATTGTATAGGGTGTCGCATAAGTTCGTATACCGTTTTCAAATTGCATTAACTCTGGAACTACTTAACCGTTTTAAACCAAATTTGGACAGTATGTAGACACGATAAATAAAATATATGGGTACAATTTAATTTGTAATCGTACAAGTAATTAAGTAGAAACTGAAATTTTTCTGAATGACGTCACATTTTCGCAAAAACTAATATTTTATAGTATTTCCTTTTTGCTTAATGACAGCGAGTATTCTATCCGGCATAGATTTGATTAATGTCTGAAGTATTTCCACTTTCACTGATCTCCAAGCTTGTTGTAGACGACGTTTCAGCTGCACAACATTCGTGGGCTCTGGATCGCGGTAGACACTAAACGACAGAATACTCCACAGGTTCTCGATAGGAGAAAGGTCTGGAGAGTTCGGTGGCCAGTCCTTCGGCTTAATGTACGATGGAATGTTGTCTTCCAACCATCTTGTTGTTTTGGCTGATGTATGACATCTTGCACCATCCTGTTGAAAGATGCCAAGGTCATTGTCATTGAACAGCTTTACTCGAGTAACGTTGCCGCCGGTTACGATTCTTTGAAACGCTGGCTTGACGAGTTTATCCAGTATGTTTACAATGTAATAATCCGAGTTAAGTCGTGTACCGTTCGGAATGAAGTGCAGACTCGTTAATCCGTGTGCAGTCATTCCGCCCCAAACCATAACCGAGGGACTGAACTTCATTTGAGCAGCGGGAGGAACATTACTCTCCTGTGATCCCCACACAGTGTCGTTCTTGGGATTGGGTATGTAAAACACTTTGAAGGGTGACTCGTCAGTAAACAGAACATTTGACCAATCCTGAACAGTCCAATTACGATGATCACGCGCAAACTTAATACGTTTCACCTTGTGAGCATCAGTCAACAGTGGAATTTTTTTGCGACGCCAGTTCTTCCACTTCAGGTCATTAACCATGTATCTGCGAATTGTGTCCTTAGAAGCACGTTCATTACGAATTTTCAGTTGATTTGAAATACGGCGCAAACTCTGTCCACGTCTGTATTTTGCGGATTGGATGAGACGCTTGGCTGTATTAGACAGTATCTTCGGACGTCCACTACGTTTCATATCCACTAGTTTTTCGTCAAATTTGCTTCGACCTACCCACTTCGTAACCCAACACTTACTCCGATTTAACTTTTGTGCAATACATTTATGCGAATATCCTTCTTTAGCCAATACTACTGCCTGTGCACGTAATTGTATTATTTTAATTTTATCCATATTATAAATTATACGCGGCCTCATCGAACAATAACATTGACACGTTGATTAGCCTTGACTGCGGTCCTGGACGACAACATCAGGTAATTTCCAGGCACGCGCTGCATGCAGCCACAGCGTGTCTCTAGCTGCGCCAGTCAGAAAATGGGTCACATTGCGCGACAGCGCCGTGTGACGTCATTTCCAGGTCTAATGAAAATAAACTTGCACCAACATCTAATTCACATCTATTATACACGAATACGAAATTTTATGAACATGCGACCTTTACTAGCCGAATTACTGCAATTTGAAAACGGTATACGAACTTATGCGACACCCTATATTTATATGTTCCTCACATCTTCTTAAAACTGGCGCACTTTCATGCTATGATTTTGATACATTCCAAAGAAAGAGATTAAATTGCAATCAAATAGATAAATTTATTTTTATAATTTACATGCAGTACTGGTAATATTAGGAATAAATGAAAAAAATCACTTTGAATAAATTTGGAGGCCTACCGTTCCGATCTTAAATCAATTGAATTTGAACTATCTATTTTTCCATGCGCGTCAATAACAAAAATTTATTTGAAATACTAATAAATAAATGTTAAACAGAAAGAAATAAAGTTCTATTAAAGAGTGTTGGAGTTATTCTAGATTAACAACATTCATCAGCTTTCACAATTACTCTCCTAAGGACTATTTAGACTTGCGCATAGCGGTAGAAACTACTGAAATACTACTCATGAGAATTAACTATAAAAAAATTCTAAAACCCTGAACCTTAGTATATTTAAATTCAATGGAAGATGATGATGATGATGATGACGATGAAAACTGATGATGATGATTATTATGATAATGATGATGAAGATGATGATGGTGATGATGATGATGATGATGCTGATGATGATGATGATGCTGATGATGATGATGACAATGGTGATGACGATGATGATGATGAAGGCTGATGATGATGCTGCATGATGATGGCGCTGCGGACGATGATGATGATATTGAATCAATGACAGATATTCTGCCCAAAATGTTTCAAAAGCTGACGTCAAAGCCACGTAAGCGAATTAAGCTGTTTATTTAGCTTTAATTAACGAGCATCAAGATAGAGTGGTATATACATGTAGAAACTACAATTTACGAGCACTAAGAGCTTTTTGGTTGAACTTGTAACAGACTGAATATGAATCATTTGTAACACTGACGTTCAGCTAATAAACATAAAACGTTTGTTCCATGAGTTCTCAATATTCTGCGCGGAGGATCCGATGAGATTTAATAATAATAATAATATTAATGGTTTAACGTCCGTTTTCTCATCCAGGGATGATGCCAGGGACGTCCCCAACAGCACACATCACTAAAGATCAATTCACCGAGACCAATCTGCACAAGAAATGTGCTGAGAAGTAAGGTCCTAAACGAAAGCCAGTCCGGTTATCAAAAATGATTAAGGTAGAATTAATTTGCAAAGATTTAATGCAGTCTGCTTCAGCAATACTTCTAAGCAGCTAGAAGACCTCGAGTAGCCGATCGGTGATTCAGCGATCAAACATTTGTGATTGTTGTTGTGAATCGACTCCAGTTAGACTCCGCTATAGATTGGTCTTCTTCGTCTACGAGCTGGTGGTGGTGGTGGTGGTCTACAAGTAACATTAAATCAAATAACTTATAAAAGCATTTTTAATTTAATTAATTTAATTAATTTAATTAATTTAATTAATTTAATTAATTTAATTAATTTAATTAATTTAATTAATTTAATTAATTTAATTAATTTAATTAATTTAATTAATTTAATTAATTTAATTAATTTAATTAATTTAATTAATTTAATTAATTTAATTAATTTAATTTATTTAATTTATTTAATTTATTTTATTTATTTTATTTATTTTATTTATTTTATTTATTTTATTTATTTTCTTTATTTTATTTATTTTCTTTATTTTATTTATTTTATTTATTTATTTATTTTATTTATTTAATTTATTTTATTTATTTAATTTATTTAATTTATTTAATTTATTTAATTTATTTTATTTATTTTATTTATTTTATTTATTTTATTTATTTTATTTATTTTATTTATTTTATTTATTTTATTTATTTTATTTATTTTATTTATTTTATTTTCCTGTCCCATTTCATTTTCTTGCCCAGTGTTGTGTCAGATTAATTTGAAAAATATCAGTTTAATTTGAAAAATATATTCGCCGGTGTCTGCACGTGTCGAAAAAGGCGAGTAAACCACTAAGATCCAAACAACGATCCCTGCAAACGTCACAGGATACACAATTATATAAAATCAATCACACAAGGCGTAAAATTATATTGATTAAAGAACGTTTGGATTCACGTGAAATATTTATAGAGATACTTCAGACTGGATTTCTATCGATTTCTTCAAATTTATCAGGAAATCCTTTGGAACAATAGTCCTACCATTCATTGTCAAATTTACTAAATAAGCGTAGTTTACAATAATCTGTTCTTTAGGTTCCCTAGAGAGACGTTAAGCCAAATTTTACTAGACTGGTACAGCAATGCCAGTTGAAAATTTCATTTACGTGATTACTTGACTAAAACCTTCAAACTTGATGCTTAGGATAGATAATGACAACAATTAGATTGCTAATGTCGTTCCTGACAACATCGAGCACCAGGGAGTCAAATTCAAGACGGTAAGCAAAAAGAAGGTCCAAAACGGTGCCAGATAAAAGCAATACCTCTTCTTGGATTATATCGATTTTAGTGTCAAGCGTTAATTCAAGTTTAATGTCAGTTTTCCTGCTTGATAGCATGTCAGTGACGAGGAGAAACAGAATTTGAATTTTGCATCAAGAGATACGCTGTCGAACAATTTGTCTTCCAACCATCGGCTCAGTACGTATATTATGTATTTGTATTACTGGTCAAACCGTATTGCATGTATTGTTGCAAGCTCCGCCAATATTGCTTTTATTTGCATTACCTGATTAATAAAGGTTGAAGGTATTTGTATTACCGGCTCATTATGTGTTGTATATAATTTCAAAAAAGCTTAGACTTATACAGGGGTAATTTTTAACCAGTTTAGACCTAACTCAAATGTAATGTATTTCAAATACAACTTAGGAAAAGTGTTGAATAATATATTTGGGGGTGCAATGTTTGGACCAGGCAATAGGCGTATGTTACATTTGAATTTTTATTAAGGCTATCTTAAATACTTACGGAACACAGAAGCAGCACGCGCAGGTGAAGACAAGGATGGCAGCAACACAAACACATGCAAACAGTATGATCACAATACGTCTGAATGTCCCGTCATTGGATTGATTTCCACCTGAAAGAGAAAATTTTAAACTTTAATGTAAAAATTTAATTGTATACAGGCTCATAGGCCTATATATATATATATATATATATATATATATATATATATAGGCCTATATATATATATATATATATATATATATATATATATATATATATATATATATATATATATATATATATATATATATAGTAATCATACTGTTAACTAGTATGATAGTTCTTGTTGTCTTTCTCCCTTTTTTCTCCCTTTAAACAAGAAACTTTATCTTGAGTTCGAAAAACGACATTTGTCCCCTAATAGTTGACTTGTTAAATCGGAATGACTTAACTTTCTTATTCGTCTCCGGTCGGTGCTAGAGAGAGGTTCTCCCTGGTTTCCTGGTTCTCTGAGCTAGCTGTTGTCTTCCCGCGCTTCGGACTCTTTCTTCTCCCTTCTAAGCTAAGTACTATTTAGATAGTAAAGTACACTTTATGCTATAGTATTGTGACTATGTTTGTTTGTGTGACTTTGTGAGCACCGGGCGATTAAGCAACATAAAAGTATCGTGTTGTTTTTGTTGTTTATTCCTGTCTTCATTGTGTTGTAGTTTCTCTTAAGTATTTTTCCCCTAGACCGAGTCTAGGTAGATAGTCGAATAACACACATACCTTTATAATATATATATACATGTATATATATATATATATATATATATATATATATATATATATGTATAAAAGTGCCATCTCCATTTTTGCAAAAGCATAAGACTAATGAATCCGGAGTATATTATATTAAACAGAATATGCAAAATAATTAGTAGAAAACAAAATTTCTGCATTTCTTTAGTTAAAGGAAATGAAACTTCCTGGGAGTGCTGCTATAATATGGAAATTTTGTATTAGTTCTGAATTTATAACGAACTTACAAATCAAATTTTGATTTGTGATTTGAACTTACAAATCAAATTTTGATTTGTAAACACTGATGAAAGAAGTTGAAGATCACTTTAAACCTAAAACTTCTAATAGCTATATTTCATTGTCATCCTAGCAATTTCAGAAAGTAATCTTACCTTCTCCAGTGGTTGTACCTCCTGGTAAAGTTGAACCTCCTGAAAGAGTTGAATCTCCTGATAGAGTTGAACCTCCTGATAGAGTTGAATCTTGTAATTAGAATTTAATGATGCATTACATAAATGTACTTCAAAAAAGTTATATGATTTATTTCTAATAGTGGTTTTTTTTGTATATCATTAAGGCATCAAGACATTTCAACAATAAATAAAAATTAGTTCGAGAGAATATCTGTCTTACCATTTTTTCAGAGAACCTTAACGAATTATCAAACTGGAACTAAAAAGTTTGCCTTGCTATAATAATACTATTTGTAGTAATTAGGCCCACCTCTCAAAGCCCACCTCTCAGGAGTTAGACAGGGCGGCATTTTATCTCCAATTTTATTTGTCGATGATCTCTCTCTAAGTGCACTGCCAACTGGAAGGTCCATGGTATATAACGCCTTCACTGTTCTCTGTCTTTCCACTTCCTCTTCATTTCCACATATGAGTGGGTCTTTAAATCATCTAACATACCTAATCTCGGCCTGCACTTGCCTCTTTTTCCTTCCATTCTACCTTCTATAATGTGTCGATGATATGCTAGGTAAATTTGAAAAATCCAAAATTGGTTTTTTCGTATCATCTCTATGCTGCAATTCCTTTATGTATGCATATGTATGCGGACGATTTAATATTATTATCGTTGACTGTTACAGATTTACAGTCAATAATTGAAATCAGCACAAATGAATTAGCTAATGCAGGTTTAAGTGTTAATTGTAGTAAGACATTCTGCATTAGAATTGGTTCTAGACATAATATTAAGCCCATTAATATGATAATTTATAGCAGAAGCATAGAGTGGGTTAATGAAATACGTTATTTGGGATTAGTTTAGGTGTCATGAAAAAGTTTCAAAATTAATATTCTATATCGTAAAAATAAAATTTTAGGGCACTTAACGCTATCTTCAGCGAAATTGTGGGCAACGCTGCACCTTCTGTAGTAATCTCACTTGTTGAATCATATTGTGTACCTATTTTGCTGTATGGTTCTGAATGTGTAGAATTGTCAAAGTCTCTGATTCAGAGCCTAGAAAATGCTTATTCTCAATTGTTAAGCAAGTTATTTCGTACATTCGATATGAAAACAATTAAGCAATGTCAGTTTTTTTCGGGTCAATTGCCGATTGAACTAAAGATTGCAAATAGAAGATTTAATTTTTAGAGGAAATTGTGTCTTTCCGATACTACTTGCAAATAAATACTTTAAATGTTTTAATGAAGAGTTGTTGCCATTGATTAATAAATACTGCGTCAACGTTATTAATAGGCCTAACTATACCTTACCAGGATCTTACAAGTTGAGTGACTTGACTTTAAGTCATTATTGCGAAACTTCTTTGAACTTTCGTTAGAAATCAATTAATGTTTAGTTATTCATTTATAGTATATTGATTTAGTGTATGCTTGCGTCTAATTTTTTTCAGCTCTACTTGTGTGTTTACTTGTATGATTGTATTGGAGTTTGTTTCTTGTGTTGTTGCCTGAGTGGTGAAATAAAAGCTATATATATATGGGGCATTACATTATTACTTCTCTAGATGATCACTCCTACTCCCAAGGCTAAAGTCTTGGTGTCATATTTAACCCTCGGATGCAGAAGGTATTTTGACTGACGTTAATGCAAAACCCCTGGATCACCCCTGACCCGTGACATTTAGTGTCGAAATTGCTCGCAGATAATTGCAAGAAGTAAAGCAGTATGCAAAACTTTCAATTTTTATCGCTGCAATTAATGGTAACAATAATAATACAAGATTTGACGTCCATTTCATCATCGCGAGATGATGTCAGGGACGTTATCATCATCACCAAGAGATCATATTAGGGTACGTATCAGCAAAACAACTTTGAAACTTCATTAAGTTTTAATCCTTGCTAAATTCTAAAGTATATGCTGTGACTTAGTTTGGGCAGACAAGTTTAATGCTTATTTTAGTGAATTAATGTTAATTAAAGAATTTCAATGATTCTTCGTAAAATTTCAATGACATCTGAAAGAAAAATGTAAGTTATTAATGCACACATACTGGTAAATCACACACAGTTTACACACACTATATTAGCTGTAGTTGTGGAGTTGTCAGAACTGACAGGATTATGACAGATACAGTCATCACTTTCCTGTCTCTTGCGGCAGGGCAGTAGAAACATATCTTTCACTTGCGATCTGCGGATCTAGTCGACATTTGCCGTGGTAGTTTAGGTTGACTTGGACAGGTGTAGCCAACGGCACTGATGGATGAACGAATACGATCAGACAAGCCCTAAGCATTATTCCGTAGATACTGCAGTTGTGGCTTAAGCAAATCCATGGCCAGTATTTCCATGAACATCCTGCGCTTGCAACTTTCCTTGGAATGAAAATCAGGTTTGTTGTGGAGAAACAATATGATTGAATTTACTGCTACAATGTCAAGAAGTCATAGAAAATGCACAATGGCCAACGACGAGTTGACCGCTTCACACTATATCTGTTTCAGAGTGGGTCAACACTGTCAACCCCTCCTTTCACTCTATTATAATCCATGATCATTTCAGGTTTTTGGTGTTTCCATCGATCTTGTCGTCATACTGCATTGTGGAGAGAAGAACAACTGGTCTGTTACGTTTATGAACATATGACACTATTGTTTTTATTCACTAAAAGCAAACAATGATAAACCAGCCTCTCTTGATCTCTTAGCTAAAAATTCTTGTGGAATGTCACGGTTACTTTTTCGGACTGTACCCAAAATTGCCCACTTCTTCTCATATAGTTTGTCAATTGGTTGCAGGAGACTGAGAACAACCTCTGAACCTAGAGGTTGAGTTCTTTTACTTTCCTCTCGCCCAATATATGGTTTGAGATTGAATACATAATACGTTTCTGCATCAGCACAAATCAAAAACTTAATTCCATATCGATCTGGCTTAGACTTGACATGCTGTCGAAAAGAACATTTCCTCTAAACCTCAACATCGACTATCACGTAAGCCGATGGTGTGTAGAGAGATCGACATTGTTTAGTAAATGAATTTCACAAATCTCTGATAGGTGTCAACTTATCAACTGCTCTTCTCCTATCTCTAGTATCTATCTTTGTCGTCAAATCGCAAAAGCGAAAATATTTCAGCAAACCTCGATCCTGACATGAAAGCTGAGAAAATGGGATTTTTCATATATTTCTTGTACCAAACTATGAGTGAAGAGACCTATAGGGGCCTATAAAGCTGGGATTCTCTAGGCCCGTCAGGTCATGTGACTCATATCAAATTATTGTACTTATATAAATCAAACAACATCATATATAACTATCACACAGCCTTTTCACAGCATTTCGATAAGACGACCTCTGACCTCTCCATTTCCGCTCGGAACTGAGTAGGAGATTGATGAAATACAATTTAAAAAATATATATACCGATGCAAAATAGATTAAATGAAGAATACCTAGACGGACAAGATTGTATTTGGTAGCGTTAAAAAATATATGGCAAAATGCGAGTCCAGGGTCAGGGGTGATCCAGGGGTTCTGCATCCGAGGGTTAATGAAAATTTTGAATTCATATCCCATATCTCTTCTGGCTGTCTTTCATCGTTCTTCCATATCCGTCAAATCAGACAGATAATAAGTTGCAATCAAAATTATTAGCCTATAATTAACACGACTGCCTCACCTAAGGAACTGCCGCCAGTTGTTGCCTCGCTAGTTGAGTTAGTTGAGTTGTTGCCTCGCTAGTGGTTGTTTCGAATATAGCAGTTGATGTTTCAGGTGTAGTTGTTATTGTTATTGTCGTCATCTCTGTTTTGTTGTTGTCGTCGTCTCTGTTGTTGTAATTGTGGATGTCGTCGTCTCTGTTGTTGTTGCTGACGTTGTTGTTGTTGTTTCAGTAGTTGTTGACGTGGTTGTGCTGATGTCTGAAATGTAAAGCAAACAGAAATAGGCTTGTAAAGTTTATGTATTATAATCTTCTGTTTCCGTAATACTACTTTCTATATTACAATCTTCAATGTCGATTTTACAAAACAAGCACATTTGCATCATATATATATATATATACATATATATATATATTTATATATATATATATATATGATGTAAATGTATATATATATATATATATATATATATATATTTATAGATATTTTTGGTAATTTTTTTATATAAACTATATATATATATATATATATATATATATATATATATATTTATACATATTTCTATTTATATATATATATATACGTATATATATATATAATATATATATATATATATATATAAATAGAAATATGTATAAATATATATATATATATCTATCAGATAGATATATATATATATATGTATATATGTATCAATCAGATATATATATATATATATATATATATATATATATATATATATATATATATATACATTTATATACTGTTTATGTAGGTCCTATAATTCCACAGTTTGAGAAAATATCACTCAAATAAATAGAGATTTCTCTCTCTCTCTCTCTCTCTCTCTTTCTCTTAGTGCACTGCCTACTGGCAGATCTATGGCATATAATATATCCACTCATCTCTGTCTTTAGCTTGACTCTTCATGCACGTATATGAGTGGGTCTTTAAATCATCTAACATACATGATCTCGGCCTGCTCTCTGTCTCTCTTTCCTTCCATTCTTAATTTAATGGCCTCTTTTGATAGACTTTCCCCACTTAGAATGTGTTAAATGCAACACGCCTTCCTATTTCTTTATGCGTTAAGAAATTGTGATATAGACAAAAATGCAAAAAATTAACTTGACGTAGACCACTCCTACAATTACTAACCATTCAACTTGACGTAGACCACTCCTACAATTACTAACCATTCAACTTGACATAGACCACTCCTACAATTACTAACCATTCAACTTGACATAGACCAATCCTAAAATTACTAACCATTCAACTTGACGTAGACCACTCCTACAATTATTAACCATTCAACTTGACCTAGACCACTCCTATAATTACTAACCATTCAACTTGACGTAGACCACTCCTAAAATTACTATCCATTCAACTTGACGTAGACCACTCCTGCAATTACTAACCATTCAACTTGACATAGACCACTGCTACAATTACTAACCATTCAACTTGACGTAGACCACTAATACAATTACTAACCATTCAACTTGACGTAGACCACTAACACAATTACTAACCATTCAACTTGACGTAGACCACTAATACAATTACTAACCATTCAACTTGACGTAGACCAATGCTGTAACCTTCGCGAAGCTCAGATCATAATGATATTCCTCGTAGTTGTTGTTCCTATCCAAACGGATTATATCACTACACAAATTACGTGCAATAATTAGAATAATATTTTATTTAAAAGCAGTATCTCCCATAAATATTCATACACATGTAGGCTATAGTTTATGTAATTAAATTAAATTTGTCCATTACGCATCCGGAGCACTGTAATATTGATAAATCGTATAGTAAAAACCTTACGTTAGTGAGTTGAACGTCATGCTCTACTTGCTTAATAAATTGTTTATTTGTCCCTTTAGATACCTAATTAATTTCAAAGAATGTAATTTCCGTAGTTCGATTACAAGGTAATTTGAGAACGAGTTGACATTTAACGTTAGGCATGGCTTCCTTCAGAATTAATTAAGAGCAATGCTTGCAAATATACTTTTCACATTCTCTCTTTATCTGTATATCTTTCTCTATCCTTAAAGTAGGCTTAGTTATGGGTATTGTTTTTGGACTATTTAAACTCCAAGTAGCAGTGCTTGGGAGTCTGCAATGACTTAGTTTTTGGGAGGTTGGAAGAGAGCTTGAGCAATAAAAGAAGTGGTTACTAGGGATTTTGCCATTTATCTTCTTATGCTCTTTCCGCCAGTTCTCCATATTTTTTCTAGGTTAGTCTTAGTAGCCATTTAAGAAGTACAAATAAGTATAAAGTGTGGTAAGGAAGTGTAAGGTAATATGGTAACATTGAAATTTAGAGAGTCACTGAACCTTAGTAATTAATAATTGAATTTACTATTGCAGACTGAGTCAGTAACTTTATCATTTCAATTAGTTTTTGTATCTAAATAGGCCAATGCATAGTTTGCATATCATGTACTTTCAAATTTGTTAATTGACTCGGTGTCATAACTTCAGTCGCAAAGTCTAGGCTAGAGTCTATAACCACCATTTTACCGTTCCTGGGAGGTTACCTTGTGATAGATATGAACTACGCCCTTCAATAAGGAACGATAGAGTGTAAGGCCGAGCTACCGCAGTTTTCGTTCACAATGTTCGTTAGCTGCACGTGTCGAAAGAGGCGACAAATCGAGAACTGAATCACTCAACCAGAGACGCAATTAAAACTTTCTCTCTCTTTCTCTCTTTCTCTCTCTTCTCTCACTCTCTCTTTCTCTCTCTCTCTCTCTCTCTCTCTATATATATATATATATATATATACATATATATCTCTCTTCAAGCACTGCCTACTAGCAGGTCCATGGTACATAAAGCCTCCACTCTTCTCTGGCTTCCGCATTCCTCTTCATTTCCACATATAAGTGGGTCTAACAGACCTAATCTGGGCCTGCCCCTGCCCCTTTTTCCTTTCATTCAATTTTCTATGACCTCTTTTAATAGACCTTCCCCCCTTAGAATGTGTCCTACCCATCTCTTCTTCCTATTTCTTAATACATTTATCAACTGTCTATCTCTGCCAACTCTCTCCAGGACTTCCTCATTTGTAACCTTTTGGGTCCATCGAATCCTCTCCATTCTTCTCCAAATCCACAATTCCAATGCCTCCAGTTTCCCAATATCTTCCTTCCTTAAGGTCCATGTTTCACATTCATAAAACAGCGTGGTCCAAACCAAAGTGTTGACTATCTTTATCTTTGTGTCTTTCTTTAGACTTTTTGTTAATAGTTCTTTTCTTCTACCAAAGGCCGCTTTTGCTTGTGCAATCCTACTGCTTATTTCAGTCTCACATTTCCCGTCATCGGTTATAATCTCTATCTCTCTCTCTATCTCTTAGTGCACTGCCTACTGGCAGGTCCATGGTACATAACGTCTCCACTCTTCTCTGTCTTCCGCCTTCCTCTTTATTTCCACATATGAGTGGGTCTTTAAATCATCTAACATACCTAATCTCGGCCTGCCCCTGTCTCTTTTTCCTTCCATTCTACCTTCTTTGACCTCTTTTAATAGATCTTCCCCCCTTAGAATGTTACCCAAATATTTGAAACTCCTTACCTGTTCCAATTTCGTACCATTTATTGTGATACTAACTTTACCTTTATTATTGGACACTCTCATAATCTTGGTCTTTTCTATATTAATGTTCATGCCATACCTTAGGGCCGTATCATTCAGCCTATCCATTATCTTCCGCAATCCCATCTTGCGTTCCCGCTACCATTCCGTGGTCATCTGCAAATCGTACATCTTGTAGCAAATTCCCTCCTACATTTATTCCTACCTCCAACTCTTCCATGGCTTCATGCATCATAGCCTCAGCGTAAATGTTAAACAGCGGTGGCGAAATGCTAAGACCTTGTCTTACTCCACGTCCTATTTCACCTTCTTCTGAGTATTCTTGTTGAATTTTGATTATTGCTTTTTGATTCATGTACAAGTTCAAAATTAGTCTTCTATCTCTCCAATCAATTCCTATTGTTTTTAAGATATTCATAGTCGTTATCCAATCAATCCTGTCAAAGTCATTCTCGAAGTCTACAAAGCATACAAAAAAGTCATTTCCATATTCTAAGCTTCTTTCGCAAAGAACCCGCATTACCCCTATTGCTTTTCTTTTGCCACATCCTTTCCTAAAACCAAATTGTGTCTTGCTCAGTATCATCTCTGTTTTCGACTGAATGCGATTATTTACTATCTTTAATAGGTATTCGATGCATGAGGTATTAAGCTGATTGTTCTGTAATCCGAACACTCCACAGCATTGGCTTTTTATTAATTGGGATCATCTCTGACTTGGTAAAGTCGTGTGGCCAAATGCCTGCTTTGCACACTTCGATACATATCTCCATTGACTTATTGTGTATTTCTCCTTCCAAAATTTTCAAGTATTCTGCTGGGATTTCATCTATTCCAGCTGCCTTCCCCTTCTTCATATTGTTAATTGCAGAATAAATTTCCTCCTTCATTATATCGGGGCCCCTTTTATCGTTTTCTACGATATTTTCTTCTTCTATTTTAAAATCCTCTTGAGCTAGTTTCCCAGCCTTATCATACAATTCCTTTACATATTCTCTCCATCTTTCTTTTACTTCTTCCCGCACTGTCTTGAATTCCCCGTATATATATATATATATATATATATATATATATATATATATATACAGTATATATATATATATATATATATATATATATACAGTATATATATATTATATATACAGTATATATATATATATATATATATATATATATATATATATATATAAATATATATTAGGGTGATGACTATTATCATTATTTTTCGCTACAAAGCTGAAACCCCATACATTCGAGGAATAATTGCATACAGATGACAGTAGCAACATCAATTTTAAATATAAAAATAAAAAAGCTCCCCCTCCTTTTACTTTTTCTTCTTAACACATATACCCCAATTTTGACTATCGGTTTCAATTTAACACTGCATTTTATATGAAGTTTTAGACTGCTTTAAATCACATTCCCAGCTAATTTCTCAGTTATTTGATGTCACCAACGTCAATGAAGAGTGGAAAAGCACGGAGGATAAAGAACTCTACCAGAGGCAAGTTAAGAATGGAAGAAAGATTGGCTATTCAATGGTCAAACAAGTCCCTTTGGAATCAATCCATCCCATCTGGTCGTCAGCCTCTTCTTCCACGTCATCTTCGCCTAAGTGCAAATCAAAGAACCAAAGAGCCAGCATAAGCTACTTGATGAATATGATACTTTGGAAAATATTCGCATGATTATCTGCGACACGACCGCAGTAAATACTGGTCGTTTTCACGGGATTGTGAAGCTCTTTAAAGATGATGTCCTGAGCAAGGGCTTTCAGAAGCCACATTATATTGGCTGTAAGCATCATATACTCGACCTTCTTCTGAAGCATGTCATGGATTCTCTTATTCAAGAACCAATGAGCAATCCATAACTGAACCATTCCTTCATTGACAAATTAACAGAAAACTATGATTCGCTTTAGGCTGATTACCACCTTTTTGCGACCGATGATGTTAACACAGACGAGAACCCAGGATGGCGAGATGATTTCCAGTTCTTTATAAACTTTGTCAGGCATATCGTCATTACGAAACAACTTCAAATTGGACTCACATCAGCTGGAAGAAATTCCCGAATTTGCACCAGGCAAGATGAAACTCGCTTGCGATATATGCTGTGATAGCAGTATTCCTTATACCAGAGTTGCGTAGCATTCTCGCTCCAGCATAAGACTTCATCTGCTACGAATGGGCAAATGCTTGGTTCCATTCACTTCTAATCTACAATGAAGCGTCCTTCAATGAACTGTTTACCCCACTGACAAAGATAAAGTGCAAGAAGGCAATTAAGTGTTTAGAGACAAATGGGGCGGTCGAGGAGTCAGTAATTGACATACCCAGATCAAACCAAAGTGCTGAACGTGCTGTAAAACTGATGGAGGTACTGCATGCAAAGTCGAAAAATATTGAATTTTTGAATCTAAAGTTCATAGGAAAAAATAATTTGTAAACATTTCTTATACGTTTTTTACAGCATACTAACTGTTCTGCATCTTATTTGTTAATAAAAGTTGCTTACTTATTACTATTACTCTTTTGAATACAGAAGAAAACATCATGTCCTTTTCGGGAAAACATTATTTGTTCAAATTTTTCCTTCGAAAAAGGGGGGGACTTTTTAAAAAAATATAAAATATACAGCATATATTCTTAAATTACTCATAAAGTTTCCTCGATTTCAAGTGGTTTCATAAAAAAAAATTTTTTTGTCATCACCCTAATATATACAAGTATATACATTATATATAGGGTCTATATATATATATATATATATATATATATATATATATATATATATATATATATATATAAACTCCCGTAATTTAGTTTAAATAAGCCTTGTTAAAATTGATATTTATAATTTTTCCGGAGAAGCGATGTGTTTTTGTTACGTCTGAGTATATTTTCACCAAATTTGCAAAATACATGCAGAAAATCCTCCTTTAGAAGCTCCGAAAATTTTGTAAAACTATTTTCGGTTTTGTCGAAGTTATTAAGACTTTTGTTAAAATAAGCCTTGTTAAAATTGATTTTTGCAATATTTCGTAGAAACTCTGTAATTTTGCTACCGTTTAAAGGATATTAATAAAAATTACAAGTTATATGCAGATATTCCTCTTCTAGTAGCCCCAAAAGTTTGGTACAGATACTTTGAGTTTTGCCAAAGTTATTAAGATTTCGCTAGGGGATTATTTTTTTTGCCCCAGTCTGGATAAAACGAAATAAAATATTAAATAAAGTCAACCATTAAAAGTATAATACTAGGCTTACATATAAAACATTTCAAATCAAGATTTTTTAAATTGCAAAGACAAATTTCTATCGAATCTCTGAAATTATACAAAAATATTTTAAATTATTAATTTACTTTCTGATTTCTTAACAATTTAACTAGCAGTTCCAACTTGAAATACTGTTTCAAGAAAATACATTCTACATGTATACTTCCTACCTTGTTGAATAATCGACGAGGTAGATATAGTTATTGTCAAGTGTGATCAGGCTTGTATCAGTGGTGAAGAGAGAATTATGGAGAACTTGATGATTTGATCCGTCCAGGTTTCAAGTCTCCAATGTATAGTCATCAATATCAGTCCAGAAAATCTGTCCAGCTTCAATATTATATAAATTCAAATCACTACAGAGTCTAGTATTTCAAATAGAGTAGGCCTAAAGATACATAGAAAATTAGTATGCACTGTTAGAAAAAGTTGAATGCCTGTACAGGCTTATATATTTTCCCCTAATATTCAATAATTAATAGGGTCCACTGGATATTTTAGTATTGACAGGATATTTACATAACTATTGGTATGGTAAATAGGCTAATTTTACTATTGCTAGAGTCTATATTTCAGTATTGGCATGCCATATATATTACTATTTCTTTATTTTATTATTGTCATGGCATATATTTTGCACTTGGTGTGATACAAAAATATTCAACTTTTGTTAGTTTGTATACATTGATATTGATAGAACTTGTCTTTTAGAAAATAAATAATTGAACAGATCAGGTACATGTAGCTTGCTGGCAAGTCGTTAGATAGCGAATCAGTAGGCGAAGAGTTCAAATTCAGTGCTCTCCCCGTCACTGACATGTTATACAGCAGTGCAGTGACATTAAACTTGACTTAGGTAACCTTTCAAATAGAGTCCATACCGCTTGCTTTTATAACCGAAATCTCTTATTTATTTTTTATATTGAAGCGAAAAAGTGACCGATACACTTGAAATGTGTAGGCCTAGAACAGCAGCAATCAGCAGTTTATAGTGTTATATTTAGTCTGAATTTCTTTAGTAGCAGAGAAATTGTAGGCCTATAATTGCGAATGTATGAGTAGGCATACTATTGATTAAATTTAAGCAAGAAAATTTCCAGATTTAAGATAGCTTAGGTGATTAGTAAATATATTATGCGAAATATTATAACTAGCACAGATACAACATTTAAAAATATTCTCTTAATACCCACACAGATTCTGCCCTTAACCTTGGTGTAATTTTTGATTCAAGACTAAACATTAAAGCACATAATTATTTCAGTAGTCCGTCGTTCTTCTTTTTTCCACATCCGAAAATTAAGTCAAATTCGTAAGTATGTTGATATCAATTCTGTATTAACTAATGCGCTTGTCCATGCTAAACTTGATTATTGAAACTCTCTGCTGAATGATCTCTCGATTACCTCTCTAATTCGTCTTCAACACGTACAAAATTATCTTTCTCCAGTCTTCTGTAATGTAAAAATATTCAAATCCCACACACATTCTCTTCTTAAAAAACTGCACTGGCTTCCAATCTCAGAACTAATAATATTCACCCGCGCGCCCCCTCCTCTTCTCCTGATCATCCCTTCCTTCCATATGAACAGATTCATAGACGGTTGAAATCTTTTCTCTCTGACCTCTCCTATTCAACCATTACACAGGAATTGAGACCAACACACAAACCTGCATTCCACTAGTACCCTTCCTTGAACCGACTTCCCTGATTTTGGCTTGCACCGTTTTTGGACTCCATATTCTGCTCATCGGATTTGATTTGGTATCACAGTGCTCAATGTTGTCGTAGACGACAGTAGCACTCTAATTCTCTTGTTGTTGCTGTTGTTATTCAAGATAGCTTCATTGACCTTCAAAAGTTTAAATTGTGGTAAACCATCCTTTCTGTCTGATCTTTTAGCAAACTATCAACCCCATTGTAGTCTTCGTTCCTCTACTACAAATCTTCCCACTCTACTATTCATTAAATCTACCACGGGGAGACGCTCCTTCATGTTTTCTGCTCCGACAATATGGAACTGTTTGCCACAAAATCTTCGATCTTGTATTTGTAATTGTACTTTCCTTCACAAGCTAAAAAAACCATCTCTTTCTGCCGTAGATCAAAATTTTGACCCGCTTACCTTGGATCTTGGACTTGAACTGCTTTGATCTAGCTTTCTATTGTGGTCTCTGTGTACTCAGTCGTAATTGTGTGGTGCTTTGGAACCGGTTTGATTAGAGTCTGCAAGAGACGTACCTGATATTGCCTTATGGCGAGGAACTGACGTTAAATCCTTATTTATTGATTGATCCTTATTGATTGATGCGATTTGTTTTATTCCGTTTTAACCTATCCTTAACCATGCCGTTCTCAGCGAATTGATCTTCTTCATTTTATTTTATTTATTCTATATATATATATATTAGGCTAATTCAGGCATAGTAGTCCATACATCACAGTGCACATGCACAGAAATATCAAATATAAATAATGCACCAGAAAATATAAAAAATATCAATAGAGAAATAGGCCTAGCCAAATTAGACTGAACAAAACACAAAATAGCACATAAATGTAATTAGCAGATTAACACTTGCATTTGTGCAAGATTTAAATGATGTTATTGATTGTCCTAATAGCATAGTGGTTACGTCATTAAGTTTTAAATGGCGGATCCTGAGGTGAATTGAACCCTCGCGGGTTCGAATCTCAGCCGCACTGATCTGAGTTTGAAATCTCGGACATTCACTAGACTGGCTAGACGGAAAGTGGATTAAATTGCCTAGCGGTTGAGACATGTGGTGTTAAAAAAGTGATGGATATCGACATAGTTGATCATTTCACTAAAATGCGTGTTTAGAACGGCATGATATCTTAAATGGCTGTTTGTCTAGTAGATGGATTAATTTGCGGAAGAGCCGATCAGACAGCAAAGTCTCTGACATTGATAGGGTTGATATCTTAGCTAAATGTCTGTTAAATTATTATTTAGCGGTAATATAAGTGAATTATACCACCGGCGATTGTCTTTTCAATATAAGGCCTGTTTAGTATATAGCATTTTATGGCTTTAGCTTCAGATAGACTATTTAAAATTTATCTTCCTCATATTAAGTTATTCTTTACCCGTGTTGTGTCCTGGTCGTTGAGGACCGTGGACTCCACGAGTCGTGACTTCACTAAGATAACAACCAAACTCAGAAATTGCTGTAAAATTTTCTAATCACAACCTTAGTTATGCTGAGATTAGAATCAAGAGAAGACGATGATGCCAATGATCTAGATGGTATTGTAATGTTTTCGCAATCAATTTAAGGGGCCATGAGACTTATAAATATAATTTCCTAATCTATGTCAACGTGTAGCACATGAATCCATAATTTACAGACAGACTTTTGCATATTGATGTATTAAACGAAATAGATTCATTCCCTATCAATTTTTACTAATGTTTAGTAATGTTTTATATCCACATTCTTTTTATTTAAATAACAACAATTAGAGTGCTACATTCATCAATGACAACATCGAGCACTATTGAAACAAAACCAATCCAGTGAGGAAAACGAAGGTAAAAAAACGGTGCAAATTGCAAAATTCAAAAATTCAGTCCAGAGTAAAGGGAATTAAAGAAAAGGAGGTTAAGGCTCAGGTCGCTGCCTATAGACACAGGATGGAAAAGAGAGAAGGAAAAGATAGGTCTTCAAATGCCTTTAGAAATGCTGTCAACTGATTTGAAGATATTTACATAACTTATAATATATGTTTATTAGATTACACATGTTGTATTAGATTACAACATGTGTGTCACAGATTTTAACAGGATAGTTAGTGTTCATTTTACTCCATGAACTAGACCATAACTTACATGTGTATTTAATGTATATTTTGCTTTATAATTTACTTATTATATGTATCATCATATACTACTATATAGTATAACTCATAAACCTCTATTTTACTGAATTTATAGGCAACTGTTATCCATGCATAGGCCTATGTCTGTAATACAGTCATATAAGAACATGCAATAGCTAAACCAAGTGAGACTAAAAAGAAACGTGTTAATTCGTGCATTCATTTGACATAATCATGTTAATGAGAGCTAATACACGAAGCATAAATATAGTTGTACTGGCATCTATAATGTATAGCAATGTATATCTACCCCAGGGTATTATTAGTATAACAGTATTGTGAGTTAAATTAACGCATTCAGTCGAAAGCAGATAAAATACTGAGAAAGACAGAATTTGGTTTTAGGAATGGGTGCGGCACAAAAGAAGCAAAAGGGACAGTGCGGGTCCTTTGTGAAAAAAGCATAAAATATGGAAATGACGTCATTTTGTGCTTTGTGGACTTTGTAAAGGCCTCTGACAGGATTTATTGGATAACTATGATTAATATCTGGTAAAGAATAGGAATTGATTGGAGAGATAAAAGAATAATTTAAAATTTGTACATGAGTCACAGGGCTGTAATCAAACTCCAACAAGAATACTAAGGAGAAAGTGAAATTGGACGTGAAGTAAAACAAGGTAGTAGCAGTTTGCGGCTGCTGTTTAACATTTACGCTGGGGTAATGATGGATGAAGCTATGGAAGACATGAAAGTAGGGAAAAAGTAGGAGAAGACAATACAAGATGTACATGTAATAGTACGATATAAACTATACGAGATGTAAGATTTTTAGATGACCAAAAATGGTAGCGTACAGCTAGCTATTAAAGTAGATAGTGTCATTTAAAGTCTGAATGGTACGGAATTGAATTAAGGCATGAAGATTAACAACAATAAGACTGAAGTGATAAGAGTTTCCAATAATAAAGGTGAAGCAATTATCACGATAAATAAAACGAATTTGGAACAGGTTAGGAGTTTGAAATATTTAGGTCATACTACGACAGATGTTGAGAAATGTGAGACTGAAATATGCAGCAGGATTGCACAAGCACAAGAGGTGGAGCGGTAATAGGAAAGAACCTTTAAGAAATAGTCTAAAGATAGCGACAAATTTAACGATAGTGAAAACCTTGGTTTGGACCACGCCATATAGATGTGAAAGATGGAACTTAAGGAAGGAAGATATCAGAAAACTAGAGGAATTGGAAATGTGGAAATGGAGAAGAATGGAAAGAATTTATTAGACGCAAAAAGATCCATGAGATAAAAATAAAACTATTCTAAACAACAAAACCCAAACTTAAAAATATAAATACAGACATTAAAGAGTTAATTGACTCATATCTAAATAATCTAACGTCAAACCATGATGGCGATTATTCTCTATGGACAGCTCCAAAACAATTAAAATACCTGCCGTCTCAATTCCTCCAATCAAGAATGGAACTGACCCTGGGTCAGAAGCAGTAAACAGAAAGCTGATCTGCTTGCAGAAAGTCTTATGCGATTTTTAAACCAAATCAAATACTGAGCAATATTTCACTTCACTCTGTATATAATGGCAAATTTTAAATATTCCATTCACCACGCCTAAAGAATTTGCGTATGAGATAAAACATATTTAAGTCCAAGAATTATCCAGGGTATGACCTGATTACCGGACTTATTTTCGAAAGACCTGCTTAGGAAATATTAGTCATGTTGACTTTCTTAATTAATGCTGCATTTCGACTAAGATATATCCCTGATATCTGGAAAGTAGCAGAGGTAATTATGATAACAAAGCCAGGTAAACCCCCACTGATGTTAAATCATACAGGCCAATTTCTATTCTACTAGTTACAGAAAGTTTTTCAAAAGCTGCTGTTGAAAAGAATGAAACAGATCATAGACCAACCCAAGTTAATCCCGGAATTTCAGTTCGGCTTTAGGACAAAGCATACTACAATGGAACAGGAACATCGTAAATATGATATTATTGAGAATGCACTAGAGAAAAGCAAGTTTGTACAGCATCATTCTTTGACGTAGCTGCTGCTTTTGATAAAGTCTGGCACGAAGGCTTAGTATATAAACTCAAGCAGCAGATGCTGCAACAGTATACCGAGATTTTAACATCATAAGTCTCAAACAAAACATAGAGAGTAAAATATGAAAACGAATATTCTGATATCAAAGATATACATGCAGGCGTCCCGCAAGGAAGTGATATAGGACCAATCCTCTACCTGCTCTACACTTGCGATATTCCAGTTATGAGAGGAGTAACATTTGCAGATGATACAGAAATAGTCGCAACTGGCTAAGATCTCGCCACATCCACGAGCAGAGTACAAGCAGGGTGTAATGAATTTCTGGAATGGACCAAATCTTGGAAGATAAAGTTAAATGTACAGAAGTCTATTCACGTAAACTTTCCAAATAAAAGAAAAACGAATCCGAAAAGACTCTCTATCAAAGGTACAGAAGTCCCATATGAACTTATGACAAAAATCTTGGCTTGAATCTAGATAATAAGCGGAGATGGAAAGTTCATGTTAAGAAGAAGATAAATGAGCTTAACCTCAAATATAGGCAATAATATTGGCTTATTGGACGAAATTCTAAATTGTCGGCACATAATAAAGTTGTAATCTGCTGTCAAGTATTGAAGCAAGTCTGGCTAGATGGATATCAAATTAGGGGCTTTAACAAATCATCTAATACTAATATTATCCAGACATTCCAGAATAAGGTGTTAAGAAACATTGTAAATGCTCCTTGATACATCAGAAATAATGATATTCATCGTGATCTGAAAATACCTCTGGTAGTAGAAGAAATAAGAAACTCGGCAACAAGACATTAAGACAGACTCAGTCATCACATCAATCCGCAAGCCCTTCAACTGCTTAACAAACAGCGTTGAATCAGCAGGCTGAAGAGGACTAAGCCCTTCGAACTAGTTTAATAACTTAGTAACTAGACTAGAACATAAGCCTTCAGCTAGTAATTCACTTTTAGACGGCTTCTTAAAGAAGTTGAAATTATGTAAGTTTTTCAACCTAAAAGTATTCATTGAAATATCATTATTTAATAATATTTATAGTCTGTCAGGACAAAATTAGTGGCTGGTCTTTGTCGACCAGTTTTAATTCTTGAAATATTAAACAAATCTGTACACAAATTGGAGAGCAGAAGAGAGAGAAGAGTGGATGATTAATATGCCAGGGACCAGCCGGTAGGCAGTGCACTAAAAAGAGAGAGAGAGATGTTCAAATTGAGTAAAAATGTTAATTAAAATCGATTGGATTAATATGTAGATCCGGAGGAGATACTATCGTGAAATAATTGAAAAGCCGAATACTGGGTATGTTGTAGAAGGAAACAAAGCAGTGACTGAGAGGAACTCTTGATCATCATAAAATACGTTATATGAAGCTAAGTTATAGGCACTTCGATAGATGGAATGTTTTCTGCGGCAAGGCAAAATCAGACTTGTAAAACATGTACCTTTGATGAAGCTTCACACTTCAAGAAGTAGAGAAGAGAGATAGAGAGACTACTTTATCCAGAGGGTTATGATAACCAGTTTTGGAAGTATTTTCTTGTCTATAAATATTAAAGGCTACTGTGAAACATCTCTACTTACAAGCAAAATCAGCCACGAGTCCAATGGGGTAAGTTAAATTCGACACCAGAGGGACAATTTGTGAGTTTGCCTCGGCAGATATCGATAGAATTGCATAGGAAGCGCCATTATCAGGCCAATAGAGAATCCTGCATTCAAATATATCCATGCTTTTATCACATGATTGTTTAACAAATTAAAATTAGTCTAACTTCTAATAGAACATTTGTTTTATTTTCGGAACAAAGTTTAGATTACGTCGTTTTGGAGACTAAATGAGTTTCAATTACCCTGCAATGCTTCCATTAAATTGAATGAATCTTGCAGTATATATTGTTCAAAGTTTTTGTAAAAAAAGTGTTAGCAATTTTGTTAGCTGTGCTATGATGTATAAATTTTACATTGAGCACATTATTACATGAATTTAAGCATGGACCTTAAGGAAGAAGAATTTTAGAATACCAAAAGAGTTGGAATGTGAAATTTTGTAGATAAGTGGAAGAATGGAAAAGGTTATCTGGACTTAAAATATTATCAAAGAAGAATTCCATGTGAAAGGTGGAAATTAGTCAGCTGATAGTAGTCAAAAGAAATAAGAAAAGTACCTGGATAGGGCAGAGTCTAAGAGAGCATGTTTACTAAAGGGGGAAATAGATGGTAGAATTAATGGAAAAAGAAGTAGAGGCCGGCCGAGATTAGGATTGTTACAAGATTTAAAGCAGCGATCTAGTGAGGGAAAATAAAATGACAATATTTTATACATATCTTCCATGTTTACCTTGTTTCCTCGTCGAAGGCCATTCCGCAACATGGAGACAAGTCAGAGCCTTCGTACAGTGTGCGGATTTTAGTGGTATCAGCAAGATTAATCTCAAGGATTTTAGCATCCGAAGAGATATCCGCATAATACAGGAATTCTCTCCTAGTATCCAGGGCGAGTCCACCGCTGCTGAAACCTGAAGATATGATTAATTACATTTTCTAACCTACATGTCAAAAATTTGGCATTTAGAAAAAATAATTAGAATTTACATGTATATAAATTCCTTTATTTCAATGACAAGTGACTCGATGCTTAACCTGAAGTAGTCAAACAACAAAGTATCTGTTTAAAAGAATAATATTCATTGTATTAAAACGGTCATAAGAGTAATAATTAGGGGCTGGGAAATTACCGATTAATCTAACCGTTAACGCTTAAAAAATGCAAAGAAGAAACGTTTTAGTGACTTATAAAGAACATGTTGAGATTACTTACAATCGAAAACAACATTCGAGACCATAATGTATGCAACTTTGGCCATTACAAAATTACAGACTACTGGTCATGTTAAATATACATGTAAGTACGTGCCTTGTCTCTCTGTCAAGCTAGCTGAATTGAAATAGTAAATAAAAGCTGGTAAAGCTAAGGTTAACGTCCGTTTCCTCCCTGGAAAGCGATATCAGTGACGGGCGAGCCCAGAATTTGAACCCGCATCAACTGATCCGGATCAAAGCGGATCCAGCAGACTTGAGCTTATCCATGTATAGATTCTAACTTCTGCCTTAGATGATTAATAAATTGAAGCGATATAAGAAAAATAGAATTACAAGGAATTATTAGAGGGGTTTCAATATTTTTTATTAGAGGAAACTGCATTCATTAAAAGTCATTGAACATGTAATATTTATGAGGAATATGCAGGCGTTTGTGGGTGAAGGAAAAGTAGGAAATAAAATTGGGAAATCTAATTTAGGAAAAAGAAATGAGAGAGGACATAATTTGTACGGATGTCTGCATTAGAATAAGATTATAATTGACAAACACTTAGTTTCAAAATGAGGAGAGAAGGCGCTACACGAGAAAGAAGCCGGTTATCACCGGAAGCAAAGGAAGACATCATATGGAGTCTCTTCTGATCACACAACGCTACAGGAATAGCGTGACGAATACCAGGGCATATCCATGAGCGGATGTGAATTCAGACCACAATCTAGTAATAGCAAAAGTTGGGCTAGAGCTAAAGAAAATAACTTAAGAAGCATAGTATTCAGAGATTGAATATGAACGGTTTGATCGATAAAATAAATCAGTTTAGGGAAGTAGTGGCGAAAGAAGTAAATAGATTTAAGGACTACGAAAGAGGAGGAGTAAATGAACGACGGTGTCAGCTATTGGAGGCCATTGCAATATGTGCAAAAGAAGAATATGGCTTTAAGCTTGAATTGCTAAAAACCCCAGAATAACAAGTAAGATGGTAGGCAAAATGGATGAAAGAAGGAACTGGAGAAGCATTGACACGTGTCCTGGTCGAATTGAATATAGAAGATGAAATAACAAGCTAAGAAGAACTACATGCAATGCAAAATTTCATTGGTGTAGTGAAAAGTTTGATGATATAGCAGAATACGCTAACGAGGGAGCTCGGATCTATTTTTCAGAAAGTCAGGATATTGACAGAACCAATATGTAAAAGAAATGAGTTGTAAAGAATATTAGTCGAATGGTAAAAATTGAGAAATTGAAGACGAGCTGGATGAAGTAAAATAATGATGGAGAGAATATGAATAGGAATTTTATGATAAGGCTGGAAAGCCAGTTTAAGACAATTTTATAATCCAGGTAGCAAATGTCATAGAAAACGATAAAAGTGGATACGATAAATTGAAGGAGGTAATTTATTCTGAAATTAACATCATGAAGGAGGGGAAGCTGGAAAATGATTATGTCCCAGCAGAGTTCTTTAAAATATTGGAAAGAAAAACGCTCAACAAGTTAGGGGAAGTATATCTGAAAGTGCCTGTCAGGGAATTATGCTCTGATATTTTGTATAGTAAGATTACTTATATTATTTATATATATGGAAAGTTATCTAATATTATTTTGATTGATTTTAGAATTTTTATTATTAAGGATTTTAGAAGTTAGTTAAGCTTATGACGTCACGAGAGTGGGCGGAGCTAGAGAGGGTCTTTTTTGTTTAGAGAGGAGGAAGGTGAAGATCACGAGGAGAAGTGGTAGATGAGATTCCACGTGTTAGTTTGGATAGAGGATTAGAAGGATCGAAGGAATTAGACTGTTATAGAACAGTGTTGGATAATCATTAGGTGATATCCAAGAGTTGATCAATAGTTGATCAAAGGAAAGAGTTCCCGAAATACGATTAAAGTAAACGCAGTTATTGAGGAATAATCAGTTAGCATTTCCAGAGTGGAATTTATGTTTTGACTCGTTAATTAGATAGAGCTAGGTATTGTAGTTTCGTTGATCTTATATCAAGTAAAGTCGTTTTAGTGTTTCGAGTTAAACGTGTATATGAATATTTCAGATTCATCATAAGGACTGTCAATTTAAACTTAGGCCTACTTGACTTTTTGTTGATGTTATTCATTTTGGATATTTCTTTATTTTCTTGATCTGTATTAAATTCGCGTTTTAGTTACATTAAAATAATTAAATTTTAAATATTGTAGTCTGTCAGTTAATCCGTAGAAGGTCGGGGTCTTTAGATTAGTGTAGTTTAATTACGAGGTCAGATGCAAAATCCATTGAAGTAGGACACTAAAGGATTAAGCGTCTGTTTCAGGTGAGGTTAGCCTTGTTGAGGTAGAACACCACCTGACAGTGCCCAATAGAGGCATTTGATCATACGACTTTGCCAAATCAGCGATAATCCTAATTCGCGAATAAGCCACTGCTGTGTAGTGTTCGGACTACAGAAAAATCAATTTGTGGACTTTTAGAAGACTTTTAATACGACTTATTATATAACAATGTTTGAGATTTTAAGAAGAATAAGAAATGACTGGTGGGTTTGAATATAAATTTTAAACTTATGCATGAATCAAGAAGCAGTACTGAGACGAAATTGAAATATGAAGTTGCTAGAAGGCGAAACAAATGCACACATGGGACAGGTAATAACTACTGTTATGGGTTTGGAACTGAAACTTCAAGCATGTTCAAATCAGTTAGTGAAACATCTGGCAGAGGCAATGCTGGCAGGACTAAAAGTACGATTTGGACCAATAAAAGAGAAAAACGAATACTTGATGGCCACTCTGTTTCAACCTAAGTTTAGGCTGAAATTTATTTCGGAAAATAGGAAATAGCAGCACAGAAAGATGCTTGACCATTACATCCGTGACGTACAGCAATATATGGAATCATCATCATCAGGCGCTCGCTTTTCTTCTAGCAGTTCAGCAATCACTGAAGACGATGTTGAATATCTCTATGGCTTTTTGTCCTCCCATTCATCATCATATACTCAACTTGCTGATCAGGTATATTAAATTTTCTGTTTGCAGCATATAGGGTCTAATTTTAATTGTTGGCTAACACTTTTCATTTTGCAGCACAGAGAGATGCTTGGACATGACATCCGTGACGTATTTCATATTCGTATTTTATTCTAGATGAGACTTATGCAATACCTCGACATGCACAAATCCACTGCTTTACCATTGTTATCCGAAGTGACTTTTGAATATAACCATCGACAAGTTTAACGCCAGTTTCCCGCTCTATAGCATATCAGTGACGGGGAGAGCACTGAATTTAAACCATGCACAAACTGATCTGCTGTCTAACAACTGGCCAGCATGCCATCGGCTCAGCTCAGCTTGTTGTTAAGCTATTATTAATTACAATTAGGGCAGCTGACTAGCTCAATTAATTTTTGAGTATTCAGATATAAATAGCCGTTTAAAATATTTACGGCTTTACAAAATCAATGCTCACTAGAAAATTAGCATATAGATAGTCCGTTTATTGAGAATAGCTATTTCCTGTAGTAACGTTAACCCTGGAATATTAAATAATAATAATAATATTAATAAAAGTCTAACGTCCGTTTCCTCATCAAGGGATGATGTCAGGGGCGTCCCCAACAGCACATATCACTTCAGATCAATTCATCCAGACCAATCTGCGAAAGAAATGTGCTGAGGAGAAGTAAGGTCCTAAACGAAAGCCAGTCCGGTGATCAAAAAATGGTCAAGGTAGGTATGATTGATTATGTTTATGGTGGGAAAAGGTAAGTTTTAAGCTTGCTAGAGAATGTTGAAAGAGAAAAACAAGAGCGAAGATTAGCAGGTAAAGAGTTCCAGATTGTGGGTGCTGCGTAAGAAAATGAACGTCTGCCCAATGACGTGAGAATATTTGGATCTGAGAGAAGATTGGCATCGGTGGAGTGAAGTGTACGTGAGGGGCGATAGGAAAAAGAATTTCAGATAAGTAAGAAGGCTTGCCAAATCGCAGAGTTTTGAAAGTTAATAAAGCTATTTTATATTTTATGCGTTGATTAACAGGGACCCAGTGAAGACTGCGAAGAAGAGAAAGAGAGCGAAATTGAAGTCGCGAGGACTTACAAACAACAAGTGCAAGAGAATTTTGGACGTGCTGCAAACGATTGAGAGAGGAAGTAGGCAACCCATGTAATAATGAATTACAGTAGTCGAGCTTTGAATGAACTGTAGAATTACTAAGCTAAGGATAGTGGCTGAATTTCTAGTAAGGAATGGACGTATTTGCCTAATCTGACGAATCTGAAAGAAAGAAGCGCGACAAACAGAAGAGATATGGGATTTAAAGTCAAGGTTTTCATCAAATATGACTCCAAGGATTTTGGCAGATCGAGAAGGTGAAAGAGCAAGATTCTGAAAATTAACAGAGTTATTGGTAATTTTAATTCTTTGCAAAGGAGTGCCAATTAAAAGATATTCAGTTTTGAAGGGATTAACAGCAAGACGGTTAGCTCAAAACCAGGAATAAACCTTGTCTAGAATGGATGAGAGACGAGTCAGTTTCTGATCGGGATCATGATTAGAAAAGGAACTATATAGTTGTGTGTCGTCTGCATAGAAGTGAAAATTTGCGGAGGTCTGAGCAATCAGGTAGCTAAGAGGAGTGATATATAAAGAGAAGAGCAATGGACCTAACACTGAACCTTGAGGAACACCGCGTAGGAGAGGAGGGGTAGTTCAGAAGAGCGATTTTGACCAATAACAACCGATTGTGTGCGACATGAGAGATATGATGTGAGAAGGGAAAAAGCAGAATTAGATATGCCAAAAAAAGATTTAAGCCTATTTAGTAGGATGCCATGGTCAATTGTATCAAAGGCAGCAGAGATATCTAGAAGAACCAAGGCAGAAACCTGTCTACTGCTCATGGCCAAGCTAAGATCATTATGTATACGAAGAAAAGCGGTTTCAGTAGAATGGAGTTTTCTATAGGCACATTGATAATGAGAGAGAGAAGAGACAGAATCAAGATGAGTGCATAAACGGGTATAAATTACCTTTTCAAGAAGTTTAGAGATGAAGTTAAGAATGGAAATAGGACGGTAACTGGAAAAATCATCTTTTGGTAGAGAAGGCTTAATAGAGCGTGAGCCTATACTACTCGTCATACATCATATGTATTGAAATTTTTTATTATCAGAGACATGTTTTTAAAATAATTGAGTGAGATTTATTAAAAACTCTATTCCTTTGATTCCCTTGATTAAATAAAAAACATTTTATGCAACTCGCACACAAATGCCACACATAATTACAATGCTACCCATATTCATTGCTTGCCTTAATCAGTTATATTACACTCTTTGTCATTTTCTATTGACCATTTTAGATTTCTGGATTCTTGTCATGTCAATCAGATTCAGTCCAAAGTCTGTTGGCATATCCAATGGTAGTCGAAGCCTTCAGAAAGAGTAATTCGACGTTACCGACTTCCGTTCCTGAACAAAGACTCCTCTGCTGCTTCTCAAATTTTAACAAATAGAAGTTAAAGTTGCAATTGGTTTAACTGCTTTTGTTAGTTAGTGCTCATCTCAAAAATTTATTTTCATTGTAATATTATCATCATCGGTAGCATGATGTTTAGAAATACTTACCTTCAGTATTTTCATAGATGACGTCCTGTTGTTTGGTGATCATTGAATAGCGGAAGATGGTCTTAAGAGTATTGTCTGCGAAGTATATACATTGGGTTGTGACGTCGAATGCTGCTATGTATGGTTTGGAACAGTTGACCTCAGAGATATGAATGACATCTCCTGTCTCAGGGTTTACCTGATAGAATGAACTGTGCAGTGAGTCCACCACTATCAAATACTCGTCCTTTAGGTACTCTAAATAAATCAATCAATTAATTGATTTATATTTTTAAATTCCGAAATCGATCAGTTTTTCAATTAATAAACCCGAGTGGTGAGCAAATTACTTGCTCAGATGTAATTCAAATACAAAATGCAGAATACTAGAAAAATGTAATTGAAATAAAAATTACAAATTAAAATATATTTCTTGGTAAAATTACTAATTACCAAATACTCAATTTCAAATAACATCAAATTAGAATTAACAATTTATGCATACGCGGTTTGTCCAATACCAATAATGCCGAACGTAGCAGTAAACTGTAAAAAAGTTCGTTGTTGCATACAAACTAGCTTAATTTCCAAATTACTTATTTCTCTAATTAGCAGGCTCCATGAAGGAGCCTGGGAGTAAAATAATGATTTGAAAATGAAATTTATAGCTGTCTTTGACACCTGATTTCTTACCAAAAATTGCAACTTTGACTCTTCAAGCCATTGCATCTTTTTAGCTAAAGTTAAAATCTATTAATTTTTAATAAATGCAACTTATGTAATTTAATTTATTTAATTTATTTACGTAACTTTTTCTACTACCAAAGGCCGCTTTTACACAAGCAAAAGCGGCCTTTGGTAGTAGAAAAGAATTATTAACAAAAAGTCTAAAGAAAGACACACAGAGATAAAGATAGTGAAAACTTTGGTTTGGACCACGCTGTTATATGAATGTGAAACATGGACCTTAAGAAAGGAAGACATTAGGAAATTGGAGGCACTGGAAATGTGGATTTGGAGAAGAATGGAGAGGATTAGCTGGACTCAAAAATATTACAAATGAGGAAGTCCTGGAGAGAGTTGGCACAGATAGACAGTTGATAAATTTATTGAGAAATAGGAAGAAGAGATGGATAGGACACATTCTAAGGGGGCAAGGTCTATTAAAAGAGGTCATAGAAGGTGAATTATGAAGAAAAAAGAGGCAGGGGCAGGCCGAGATTAGGTATGTTAGATGATTTAAAGACCCACTCACAAGTGGAAATGAAGAGGAAGGCGGAAGACAGAGAAGAGTGGAGGCGTTTTGTACCATGGACCTGCCAGTAGGCAGTGCACTAAGAGAGAGAGAGATGTAATTTAATATCAGCTGTATCAAAATGGCTTTCCATATTGTATACAAGTAAAAGTAATCACACAGTCTAATGAAATGATCAACTAGGCTATATTGGAATCTATCACTTAAAATACTTCACGTTTAATGAGTTAAGCAAAATAGACCATTTTCCGTATAACTAGTCCAATGAATGTCCGACATTTTACTCTCAGATCTGCGCTGGAATTCGATCCCATGAGTGTTCAACTGACCTTAGTATCTGTCATATAAAACTTCATGATGTTACCGATACGCTATTAATATCAAGCAATACAAACATGTTCGGTATATTGTGGATGTGAAAAATATTGATGATAATAATAATAATAATAATAGTAGTAAATAATACTGCCCGATAAATGTCGTATATCGTCATTTGTCTATGTGAATCCAAGAGAGTTCCTGTAAAATTCTTATTCTTTCCTATGTTAATTGGAGTTTAAACGTATATATACCTACGCTAAATGTTCCATATCTGTAGAGGTCTTCATAAGAAAAATGAAGGCCATGGTTTCGCTGAGGGGCTGCAATTTTAGGGGAGTGGGGCAGTTTCGTTGCGGGCTGCACTTTGAGCAAATCCTACGTTTACAGGAGTTTAGACGTGTATGAACATTCGCTGTAGATTCAACTTGTGTGGGGGTTAGATGTATTTCGTTGGGGTCAGGGTTTCCCTGATTTTTTTATATTACCTCACTTTCCTTGTAAGTGCTACTACTTCTCGTCGCTGTTTTCCGCACAATGATTTTCATACATATTCTTCCACTTTGACAGTGCGTTGTTTTTGTTCAATTTTATCAGTACAATGATTATTATGCCTTTTCTTCCACCTGAACAAAGCGTTGTCTCATCACTGTTATCAGTACAATGATTACCATACCTTTTCTTCCACCTGGACAAAGCGTTGTCTCATCACTGTTATCAGTACAATGATTTTCATACCTTTTCTTCCACCTGGACAAAGCGTTGTCTTATCATTCTTATCAGTACAATGATTATCATACCTTTTCTTCCACCTGAACAAAGATCGGTCTCATCACTACCATCAGCGCAGTCATTGACTCCATCACAGATCTCATACTTGTACACACATCCAGCGTCCTCAGCCGTGCAGTGCACATAGTCCAGCATACAGGTAGCTGCACACACACGTGGAAAATCCATTTAAAACGTTGATAATTAGATATAATCTTGACCAAACTATAAATTCCTGAAGGTTATAACGTTGGGCCCGCCTTTGTGTTTTTAAAATGTTAACATAATGTATAAGGTACGAAAAGCATGATAAACGAATTACTTAGCAGAAGTTAACACAATGAACACATTTGCGCTAATATAGGCCTATATCTTAAAAGTAATATTTGTAAAAGTGTAGTAGAGAAGTTATTCTACGGTATTTCTGCTTGTTCCTTATACGATATAAAGAAAGATGAATGAAGGATGAATGGAGGGGAAAAAACATAATTACAGGAACAGCTGATGGAATATTCCGATGGAATAACCAGCTTAGACGAACAAATGATAACTGAAAAGAACAATCGTTGAATTATAGGTGCGATGAGCTGACATAACACAGCAAATGAGGATATTCTGATCAGCTATACCAGGAATCACGAAAATTAACAAAATCGAAATGCGAGAAGGAACAAAACACTGCTGTATAAATAACACAAATGGTGAGTTGCCGACAGAGATGAGAGATATATTGGAAAGGTGAATAATATATATATATGAAGGGATTTATATGAAGGGAATAATATATTGAGGAATTATATGACAGAGACGGAAAACTAAAAATTACTGATTTTGAACTGGAGGAAGAAGCCATAGTAGGGAATCTTGGAAAGGGACCAGATGTAACCAAAATGAAATTCTTTATACAGTAAAAAATATGAAAATGTAGATAACATTCCTGCAGAAGTTTTGAAAATGATAGAAAAGGATGCATTACTGAAACTTTTAACACTTTGCATGAAAATTTACTAGACTGATATATGGCCTCAAAATTTCACGAAGCTACTGTTGATTCCAATTCCTAAAAACTTACAGTTATTGAATTCTCGGACTGCAGAACAATAAGCTAAATAAGACGTGCGTCTAAAATCATATCAAAAATATTAAAGAATTTTCAAGGATAGTAGCTGGATTCTTGTAAAGGATGGATGTATTTGCCTAATCCGACGAATCTGAAAAAATGAAGTTCGAGAAACGGAAGAGATATGGGACTTAAAGTCAAGGGTTTCATCAAGTATGACCCCGAGGTTTTTGGCGGATTTAGAAGGTATAAGAGCTTGATTTCGAAAATTAAAGTAGTTAATAGTAATTTTACTTCTTTGCGAGGGAGTGGCAATTAAAGGTACACTCTGTTTAGGATGGATTAACAGCATGACGATTAGCACAAAAGACTGGAATAAACCTTGTTTAGAATGGATGAGAGATGAATTAGTTTCTGACCGGAATCATGATTAGAAACGGAAATATATAGTAGTGTGTCCTCTGCATCGAAGTGAAAATTTATGGAGGCAACGTCAGGCAGGAAGCTAAGTAGAGTAATGTATAGAGAAAAAAGCAATGGACCTAATACAGAACCTTGTGGTTTACCGCTTGACATTAGATATGGTAAGAGATAGATACGTTAAGAGCGATAATTCAGAAGATCGATCATGACCAATAACGACAGATTGTGTATGACTTGAGAGATATGATGTGAGAAAATAAAACAGATACAGAAATGCCAAAGCAGGATTTAAGCCTATTTACAAGAATATCAAGGGCGATTGTGTTAAAGGCAGCAGAGAGATCTAGAAGAATCAAGTCAGAAATCTGTTTATTATTTCTGGCCAAACTAAGATCAGTATGGAAAAGAAGAATAGCAGTTTCAATAGAATAGAGTTTTGAATAGGCGGATGGATAATGAGAGAGAGGGGGGAAAGAATAAAGGTTCCTGCATTGACTAATAATAATTACTTTTTCAAGTAGATTAGAAATAAAGTTAAGATTTGAGATTTGATGGTAGCTAGAAAGATCATCATTTTTGTAGAGAAGGTTTTTTATAGCAAATGAGATGCAAAAGCTTGCATGACGGAAGTTGGGAAGACTCCTAATGACAGTGACAGGTTAATCAAGTGTGTTATGGGAGCAACTAGAACATCAACACAGGATTTCAGTAATCCAGTAGGAATGATTTCAAATCATCAATGTGTCGGTGGAGTGAAGAATAAGATTGAGTATTTCACCATGAAGATATGGCGTGAAGATTAAGGATACAAATGTTATTCGAGTGTCTAGAAATCACATAGGCAAGATGTGAATATTGCATTGAATAATACGCGATTGGGACATGTAAGAAGCCTAAAAAATTTAGGCATCCCAACATCACGGATGAGGGGAAATGTGAAACGTAAATATAATTGCACAGGTGAAAGTGGCTTTCGACGAGAGAAAAGAACTACTTATAAATGCAATTAGGAGCACATTTATAAAGATGGTGAAAACATTATTTAGGTCGACACTTCTGCATGAATGTAAAATGTGTACATTAAGGATAGAAGTTATCAGTAAACTAGAGGCATTGAGATGTGATTTTCAATAAGGAGAGAAAAGATTAGATGCGCTGAGAAAATTGCAAATAAAGTAGTTCATGAAAGAGTCGTTTGAGATAGACAGTTAATAAATGTGGTAAGAATTAGCAATAAAAGCTGGATAGGACATATTGAAAGGGGGATGGTTTGCAAAAGGATATAATAGAAAGAAGAATTCCATGGAAAAGAGTTGGAGAAAGACCGAGACATGGAACACTGTATGATCTGATAACTAATTCATATATAGATATGAAAAAGAAAGGCTGACGATAGAATTAATTGGAATAGTTATATGCCTTGGACCTGCCGGTAGGCAGTGCACTACAAGAATATACTATGAACGTGGATCACTGATCGTACATTTTTATGCGTGATCAGTTCCTTCTCTAATAAAATAATATCTTCATTTAAATCCAAGAACTTAAGATATACCTGGGCTGAGTACTTTGCTTGTTAGAGATTGTAGATCCTGCAATCTTTGACCAGAATATCTGTGACATCCAAACCTGTTCAACTCCACAGCCGATACAACTGACTGATAGCTTCATATTACATATGAGAAAAATAAATAAAATTTATATTAATTATACTAGAGCATATTATGTCGCAATACAGCTAATCTATGTGGACAAAAGGTTATATAATTTTGCTAATGTTTCGGTCAATAATATCTTTACCTTTTTATTTTTAGCACACAATGAATTAGTATAATTTCTTTTACGAATAGGCCTAGATATTTGCACTTTTAATATTCTTAGTCATTGAAAATAGCTTAAGATTATGAAGTCTAGATCATTCTCATTACAGCCCAGAAAGTTAAAGTCAACGTAAACTAAACATCAATATTAATTAATTCACACTTTTGTAATAAGTAAACATTTCTAAATAATTATAAAATAATATAAAATAATTCACTTCGAATTTCGTCAAGCTTATTTCAATTAACTCTGCGATTGCTTCTTTTTTGAAAATATATCAGATCATCTACCAGTTTTTTAAAACCGAAGGCGATGATTTCTTCTCTTTTATAGTAGAGAGCGTCTCGAATCACATTTAGAATTACAATATTAGTCCGAAAATTAATGTGATCTGCAATGAAATAATTACATTAAAACCGAACGGCATGAACTAGCTAGCGAAAAACAGTATTCATTATGGCTATTGTCGAATGAGTCAAATATTAGTTTAGTGTATATCAATAGACCGGACATTTTCTATCAATCATCTATTGATGATATATATTGTAGTATAATGGTTAATTAACTTAATTTGCCCAATTCTGCTTTGAAATATACTGAAAGTCGAAAAAGAGAAAAAAAGAGCTAAAAGTTCTGGTGGAACGATGCATTAACCCAGGGAAATTCCATCAAACTATGTGAGGTAAGGAGGAGGGTTTGTAGGCATACTGAAGGCCCTATATATGATGCGTAGTGTCAAGTGCAGATACTTTTAGAAATGATATCAAACTTGCCAAATATAGTTGAGATAAATTGTTTTCTAATAAATTGCAGCAAAATATCCTGAGCACCAGTAACTACAAGTTCTGGAAATAACATTTAGTTTCCATTGAAATCCAAGAATGGCTATTATTAGAGTAATAATAATTCGAATAAGAGAATAAATATGAATGGCCTACAGGATGATAGGGCAATTTATAATCATATTGCGAATAATATAAACAAATGCTTGTACACCAACTTTTGAAACTGCATATTTTAATCTTAAAATCGAAAACTCATACGAGGATCATAAATATATGTGTTACTTGACTTTTGTCTTTATGCAATTGTTTAGCCCTTACTAAAGAACTCAGCAGGTTAGGATGACTTGACTGTTGAAAATATAACTTACTCAAATGAATCAATTTTTTGAAAGTTTCTGCTATTTTGTCTTTGCGTACTCAGTCGTCATCGCGTGGGGTTTGGCGCCTGTTTGTATAGAGCCTGCAGGAGACGTCCCTGACAATACCTTATAGCGAAGAACATAACGTTAAATTCTTACTGATTCTTATTGATTGGTCGCATTACATTGATTCTTATTGATTGAAGCATTACATTGGTATACCACCCAATGTAATGCTTCGCTCTGGTTTAGTTCATAATGCATTTGGAGTCGTAAGAACCACTCCCAATTCTAAAGTTTAAAGGCTACAAGAGGATTATGTCAGCAGATGATTAGAGGTGTATCACTATGGCCTATTATTTCAAAAAGGTATTAAGCATTGCTTAAAAGCATTTATATTGAGAACTTGAAATTATATTTATATAGTTATGCAAATATTGATTATTACAAATATGATGTATGTTACAATCATGCATGCATGCTATTGGTTAGACAATGGTCAAGCTTCAGGGTCATTCAATCCGATTTTTCAGTTACCAAATGATTAAGTGTAACCTGGGGTAAAGTTCTTCGAGATTCATGTAAGAGAGAGACGTTCAAGTGGTGGCAGCCGGACGGGCAAGTCCACACATCTGAAGGCCGAATCCGCGGATTCTAAGCCATGGTGATTAGATTTTATCATGGAAGTTGTGGCAGCCGAATTGGCTAGTCTACACGGGGTAGGCCGAAGGCCCAAACCGGACTGTAAGTGGGAGTATTGATATGTTAGGGATTGTTGTTTAAGTTTAACAGCGCTTTATGTCGTATTGTTAGTTTAAAATAAGTTGTAATGCGGCTAGTATAGACCATTGAATTATGAGGAAATATTAGTAATCTGTATAATGAATGTGCGGAACTGCTAAGAGAATATAAGAAAATAGGTGAAGCCGATGTAGCAGATAAAGTAATAGAAGCGCTTGACAGCAGCCGAAGAGCAAAATGGCGAGAGAGTACGTCAGAGATGGGCTTCTCAAGATCAAGCAGAAAATCTTGGAGTCTCATTCGTTGATTAGGAGCTGCCAAAAAACCTATTCAACCTCGTCAAGTGCCTGTCACTACTAATCAAGTTGCCTCAAGATTAGTAGAAGTGGCGCAGGCCACCCTGGAACCGAGAACTAAACTTACAATACAGGAGGAACAGAGGAAATTTAGGAAGTCGAATCAAAACCTCGATCAGTTTGAATCTTTTTCCTTGGAGTAATTTACACTAGCAGTAAAAGAAGTGAAAATGGGCACAGCGGCAGGTTATGATGATATATTTCCAGAATTCCTAGCTCACCTTGGCCCACTTGCAACTATGTGATTATGTCATATTTTCAACAGAGTACAAAAAGAGAAAGTGATGCCTAGAAACTGGAGGAAAGCCAAGGTGATTGCATTTCCTAAACCGGGTAAGGATCCAAAATGTGCATCTAACTACCGCCCGATTTCATTACGGAGTGTATGTCATAAGGCTCTGAAAGAATCATTCTTCGACGAATCCAGCCAATCGTAGAGAATATATTACCAATTGGACAAGCTGGTTTTCGTCCTGGAAGATCCACTTCCGATCAACTCCTAACCCTAGCAAAAAAAAAAACATTGAGAAAGGTTTTCAAGAAGGTCTCAAAGCAGGTGCAGTATTCCTTGACCTCACAGCAGCGTACGACACTGTATGGCATAAGGGTCTGCTAGTAAAGCTCTTAAAATGTATGCCACAATAGTTCACAGATATGGTGCATACGTTTATGAAGGACAGACGGTTCAGAGTTCATATGAATGACGGGAAAAGTCGATGGAGGAATAAAATGAGCGGTCTCCCACAGGGATCTGTTCACTCTCCTACCCTATTTAACCTTTACATCAGTGACCTGCCTCCGACTACTACGCGACAGTTCGCTTACGCGGATGACATTTATTGCGCTGACCAAGGTCGAACATTTGGAGAAATCGAGCGTACATTAAATAATGATCTGTTGATGCTGACTAAATATCTAAAGAAATTGATCTCATTCAAAAACAATCACAAGTGTGTTTCATCTCCATAACGCTAAACTAACTACAAGCTCAATGTGTTTATTGATGGTATACAGCTACCCTTTGATCCTCTGCCGGTTTATCTTGGTGAACTTTGGATCGTACGCTGTCGTTCAAGGAGAATTTGAGTAAAACGGCAGCAAAAATAAAGTCAAGAAGTAATCTGTTGCAGAAATTGGCGGGAACAACACGGGGCGCGGATGCAGTCACATTAAGAGTATTAGTGATTGATCTGTACTATTCAGTGGCTGACTACTGCTGTCCATCATGGGAACGTTCGCCTCATGCAAAACTCGCCGATGCGCGTCTCAATGACTCCATGCGCATAGTTTCTGGGAAAATCAAATCGACTCCAACGCCGTGGCTCCCAGTTCTTTGTAACATACAGCCCCCTCATACCCGTCGTAAGATGATATCACACAAACAACTGCACAGTGTCCGTGAAAATCGTGCCCTTCCTTTATCACTGGACTTACCTAATCCTCTTTCAAAGAGACTCAAATCTCGATGTCCGGTTTGGGAGATGCTGCAGCAATGTGATCCCTTGGCTTCTCTGTCCCAGTGGAAATTAGAGTAGTCAATCGCTGATGTTAGAAACCACACATCTGGTTCAGGATCCGTCTCAAACGCTACCAGGAATGAATCTCTGCGGAGGAAGTTGGTGCCATTTGAATCGTTTCCGTACGGGTCACGGTAGGTGCAGAGAAAGTGAGTTTCGCTAGGGTATTTGTGATTCACCGCTTTGCGACTGCGGCCAATCGCAAAACATGAAACATATCGTTGAGGAGTGCCCTCTAACCTGCCTACCGGGTGGACTGTCTGTCACACATAGCTCGAGAAATACCGTCTCAGGTTTACAAGAGCAGAACAGTTCATTCAATTACAGTCAGGGACAGAACAATAGTCTTATGCGGTGCTCAAATGGCGAGTTGCGAGACTGAAGCAGTATCAGCGACATGAATGTCTTTTATTTAAATATCAAATTCTAATAGGAACTTCGGTTTTCAAAATCGGTTTTTGTTTTCAAAAGATAATAGGCTGTATTTCCTAAAACATCTTATCCTCTTTTGAAAACTAAAGATATCATATCTCATTTATCTTTAGTGGAACTAAAATTTGAACCCCATTTTCAGAAGAACCATATAGCCTAAATCTCTAGAAATTTCAATTTTGCAATCGAAAAAAATAAATAAATAAATAAAGAGTTTGTTGCTTTTTTTATTTTTCGTATTATCCCTCATAAAAACAAACAAACTTTTTGTCTTTTTCAGATGTTTGTTGATTTTCAAGTAAACGGATACTTTTTACTTCTAATTTTTATCTTAGATGTTTAATATCATTATATATAAAAATAATCCATTATAATAGGCTACTTGCATGGGTCTACAACGAGCAAAGATAAATTCGCACTTTGTACTATTCAATTGAAGCACAAACTCTTGGCCTCTGTCGGTGATAACCTGAAAACCATTCTCAATCGAAGACTCGCAACCACATAGAGTAATGTCATCTAGGTATCCCACGGTTAGAGCGCTGGAGAGAGAAGTAAGGAGACGATGAATAATCAGCAAAACAACATAGGACCAAGGGGATCCTATTGTTGAACTCCTTTTTTGTGACTCAATGCGTCAGTCTCCGAACTTCAACCAAGATGGTCATGAGTATGCCAAATGGCAGAAGCTATAGAGCTCTAGTATTTTGTGATATATTTCGCTATTGTACTATTATTATTTTTTAAATAGCAGTTGACCTCTATGCTGCAGAATGTTGCAGTACCTATAAATATATACAAAACGCTATCGTAGTAGGCCTACTGTCTCCTTTCTTTGTAACTTTTCCATCTAAGGTCAATGATTAGCTAACGGCACATAAACCTCTTTTTCTTTACTTCGTTCTATCTTTGAATTTTCTTCTTGATTTTTTATGTTAAATCGCTTGTGACCTTTAATCATTGGCTTGGATTAGAGTAAATTGTGCTTATTGTTGTCATTAACGATAACAGCAATCCATTTGTTGCTGTTGTAAATATTACTCAAATCAAACCATGCATGTATTATGCAATGCATGTAATATATCATAAGCAATTAATATATAAGAAACTTCAACGCTAGCGATGATTACCCGTAGAAGGGGGCGTAAAACAGAAAGTTCTGAGTCACAGTTAGATAATAGTACTGATCAACTTCCATTATCCGTAAGGTCTCTCTCTTCCCACCAGCGAGGTCAGCTGATTCCAGGAGATATGAGGTCGAATCGATCCAGTACATCAATCCAGCTGTATAGCGAAGATAATAATTGCGTTATCTAAAGCCGTGTTGATATAAGTCATCTTTAGTGGTAAATTAAGTCATCTTTATTGATTTCCACTGTCTTTGCTAAGCCATAACCACATTTTTTACTGTGACTCTTAGCACTGTTGCATAGAGTACTCTGCAAAATATTTAAAGTAAAATTAAAGCAAAATATTGGTAAACGTATAATTGTAATTTATCCTACTCTTCTTAAGTAAAAGGTACAACTACTCGACAAACTATAAGTATTTTTAAGTAAAATGTAAAAGTACTCAGAATAGTTTAAGAAAAGAAATTATACTTGGATGGAAACTTTTTGCACGTTCTTATGTTAGTTAAGTAAGCTACTCGATTTATTTCTAACGAAGAACGAAAACAATAAATTCGATATATGAAGTTTCTGAAATAGCAGAATATTCGAACTGCATGCGCATGATTGTGTAGGATTCTAAAATTTAATTTTAAATTTCAATTTGCCTTCATAATTGAGTTAAATTAACATGACCTACTCAGACTCTCAATCTACTGTGTTCTTTTAAGGACGTAGCAGGTCCTATACATACATAATTATATCTACTCATATGTTGCCTTCACTACCTTAACGCTCCTTAAATAGCACTCTACCGACTAACGAGTTAATCCCTGCTCAGAAGGTCTGAAATATTACACCATATTTTAGTAAACAGATAACGATTATGGTTTTTTGTTGCCGTCCTCAGGTCTTACTTGATCGCCTCTTACGACACGTTCACTTTATGAAGGGTTTATCCCTCTGTGTCTCTAACTGAACACAACTCAAACTCCTTAATATATAAATAGCCATTGACTATTTAGCTAAGTCTAAAAATGTATAGCTCCTGGTTCAAAATTTATATTTATATATTTGTGCTGTCATTATTAAATAGTGCATATTACTAATAGAATATATTTTTCATTTTTGATAATTATATTCCATCATTTTGATAATCAATCCTACAGTTGGAGTTAAACTCAGTCAACCAACTAATCAAAAAGCTAAAATGTCGACAAGTACGATAAATGTGTATTGTGTAATGAAAGCAAAAATATTTGAAGACGACGGTTCCCACATAAATATGCAAATAAGTTTCGTGATAGCTATTCCGTATATCTGAAACTTAAATCGCTATTTTTTGGAAAAAACGATATTCTCAAATTGTTTGATTGTTATTCGATTGCGCCTCCATGTCGCTACTACAACATAGCAACACAACCAAATAATGGTTTAACAGATGCACCAGTACGTAAGGCGGAAGGTATGAAATATGAAAATGAACACCACTTAATATGCGAAAACATCATTTAATATACGAAAAGGAAGTGAGTTCAAAGTTCCTGGACAAACCCTGCATGTGTGTAGGAAAACAGACATGATGCACCCTCTCCTGAGTAATGACGTCTTGAGTGTCATAAGGCGAGAGAGATACAGAGAGAGACATATATATGTGTGTATATATATATATATATATATATATAATTAGTAATATTCTCTTAGAATTAACATGGACAATCTAACCGTCTTCTATAGCAGGACAAATACTCACTTAGGCGCGCAAAAATTGTTACTATATCGCTTTCGAATGAGGAAACTAACGTTGCCATTACCTTTACCATCTTTTTTGCATTAATTAATCAACAGCCTTAACAGTAGATCAATATGCTTCTAAATATAAAAGCAACATTGCAATGAATACCTTAATAATATATTATTGATTTCGTATGTTACTTCCCTTAGATACACTAATATCACACACAACAATGTAACAGAATCATACTATAATTTCTAATGGCAGCGCCTACCGGTGAAGTCGATGGCTAAACAGTAAGTCCTGCCGAGGCCAGTTGTTACCAGAGCTAGTGCCGGAACAATTGTGGGCCCAACGGTGAACTTGTAAATACCACGCGGTGTGATGACGTTGTCCGTGTAGTAAATGTCACTAATTAATATTCAAATTGATTTAAAGTCTTAGCCAATTATTATAATGATTATTAAAGGAAAAGCAATAGATGATCTCTCTCTCTCTCTTAGTGCACTACCTACTGGCAGGTCCATGGTACATAACGCCTCCACTCTTCTCTGTCTTCCGCCTTCCTTTTCATTTCCACATATGAGTGGGTCTTTAAATCATCTAACATACCTAATCTCGGCCTGCCCCTGCCTCTTTTTCCTTCCATTCTACCTTCTATGACCTATTTTAATAGATCTTCCCCCCTTAGAATGTGTCCTATCCATCTTTTCTTCCTATTTCTTAATACATTTATCAACTGTCTATCAGTGCCAACTCCCTCCAGGACTTCCTCATTTGTAACCTTTTGTGTCTAGCTAATCCTCTCCATTCTTCTCCAAATCCACATTTCCAATGCCTCCAGTTTCCTAATATTTTCCTTTCTTAAGGTCCATGTTTCACATCCATACAATAGCGTGGTCCAAATCAAAGTTTTTACTATCTTTATCTTTGTGTCTTTCTTTAGACTTTTTGTTAATAGTTCTTTTCTACTACCAAAGGCCATTTTTGCTTGTGCAATCCTACTGCATATTTCTGTCTCACATTTCCAATCATCGGTTATAGTATGACCCAAATATTTGAAACTCCTTACCTGTTCCAATTTCGTACCATTTATTGTGATATTAACTTCACCTTTATTATTTTACACTCTCATAACCTTGGTCTTTTTTATATTGATCTTCATGTCATATCTTAGGGCCGTATCATTCATCCTATCCATTATCTTCTGCAATCCAATTGATGATAAACTTAGCTTATATATTTTGGATTGCTCATATATTTATTTTTGAGCATATGATGACATATTTTAACAAAAGAAAAATTGTCAGTGATATATAATATTGAAATATTTTCAGAGTCCATAAGTGACCTCAAATCATAAATTATTCTCTGATATGAATATATGTATATTGACCTCATGCAATGATGGTTATTGAGTTTATAAAATATTGACTTAATAATTAATAATTGACTTAATAATATTAAGAATTATAGCAACGAATCGTAGTGAGAATATTAATCTTAATAAATCTCGTTGAATACAGTTGACTGAATAATTGTGTTTTCTTTAAACAATTACATAATCGATAAACAAACTTCTTCTTATCGCATGTCACACTCGTTCAACCATCGTTTAGATAACATTTTAAGGTTAAATTTACATTGTGGAAGAACATCATAGAAAAATATTTGGCTGGAACCTGCCGTAGGATGATCACATGACATGACATTTTGATCTTGTTAAAAGTTGTTTCAGAAACGTATTTGGCTGAGAATCTAGAAATTAGCTGTGAGATTCGGTCGATTGGTTAGTTTCTCGAAATCTGCATACACGACGAATGGTTCTCTCATCGATTTATGGTAGTTTTCGAATTTCATTAACGATCCGGGGTTAAGTAACTCTATCTTATGAGTGTCATACTATGAACAATATTCATTGTGAATTTTAAAAGTTTCTTTACTTGTAAAACCATTTGATTATCTCCTTCCGTAATGCATTGCATTATGATTTCCATCTCGTGCCATCAATCTATTTAAGTTCTTAATCCAATATAAATGCTTATTCTCCCCTACTGATGTACACAACAAATCTACTGTTTTTTCACTGACAGTAGTTGTGTTCTTGGTGGTATTATTTATTTCTGGCCATAACCCTATTTCTCCTAGCCAAACACATCAACTGACATATTGTTATTCTTTTCAAATTTTCCAATATCTTTCAAGTCAATCCGAAAAGCAATACCTCTCCAACTGTATCCATCAGCCTGCTTCTTTCATTTTTTATCTGAATTTTTATCCACAGGATTGAAGGTTCTCGTAACACGCCATTTTAAACACTGATTGTCTTCATTCATTTTTCATGTTGATAATCGCATGTTTAGCGATTAATTCAGGTGGAAGTGGAATGTAGGAGCTACATTCCACTGGCTACATTCGGAGTGGCTTGTATTCAGCTGTATTGATTTCTAAAATCACCACCATGCGAAATTTGCAATTACCGCCGCGCGTTTGAAAATTTTCCATTGACTTTATCATTTTACCTTTAAAAAAAAAAAAAAAAGTAGAGGTGATTGTTGACGGTAAAGGTATTACAGTTTTTGAAAGAAAAGGGACGTCAGATAACTTAGTTTCCCCAGTCGACTTAATCCCTTAACGATAAGTGACAATGGTAGTGTTAGTCACAGTGCATGTCACATTGCCATTTTTCTAGAGAAGATTATTGATTGAATAGTATCAATAACTTATTTAATTATTATGTATTAACAAATAGGAAGAGGAGTTGGACAAATTCTAAAGGGGAAAGTCTATTAAAAGTGGTTATAAAAGGCAAAACGGAAGGAAATATAGACAGAAGCAGGCCAATATTAGGTATATTTGATGATTTATAGATAAACTCAAATGTGGACAAGATGGCGATAGCTGAACACAGACAAGAGTGGAGGCATTATATGCCATGGACCTACCTGTAGGCAGTGCACTAAGAGAGAGATAGAGAGAGAGAAGAGAGAGAGGGCGTGTGTCAATAATAATGCTTTACATTTAAAACAAAAATTATGTTAGAATTAATTTTGTTCTCTTGAATTTTCAAAAAGAAATAGTCATTTTTGTTAAATAAAAATGAAAAATTTATTTTAGTCTTAAACATTAGCTCACTTTGTTAAAATATTTATTCACATTACTTGAAAATCTAAATGTTATCCGTGTTGTGTTCGGGTTGCTGAAGTTGAGATTAACCGTGGCATGCACGTGTCTAAAAGGGCGACAAAGCAATAAGATCCAAAACGACATCAAAGAAGGCATTCGATTTGCGGACATCAAAGGCTCCGGAAATTACTACAACATTTTTAATCCGATGTTTAGTTAGACTGAGATTGAAGGGAATATTATGATAGAATATCTAAATGTCTCATATCAAATGCCTGATTTTGTAGTTTTGTTAAATATCTACACATTTAATGCTTAGTCTAATGTGTAATATTTAAGTGAGTTTACTTGTTAACTTCGTCATAAACAAGAGTCCAGGGATAAATTCCATTCTGAACTGTTCGATAATTTCCATCTGAGATGGTAACCTCACCGATCAGATCATTAGCTCTGTCAGCGTAGTGGAGGAGGCCTTTGGCTTCACTGACAGCCATGCTTCGTATATTATTAGCAGTAGCCGTGCCTAGAAAAAACAACGTAAAAAATTACTCATTTATATAGCGTGTAGACATAGAAACCCTCCTGAATTTTGGTATTGTCGCTAAATAATAAGTTTTCATAGAATATGATATAATTCAGTCTCTAATTATACATTTCTATTAATGTATCTATACTTATTGCTCAAACTCTATCTCTATCTTTATTCCTGTCTCTCGAGGTACGTCAATTATAAGCAATTGAGTCCAAGCTATTTATTAATTGTCCTTGTTACATTAAGAAATATTCTTTACAAATAAATGCAAGAATATGGCTTAAATTAATTTACCTAGTCAAGTATCGTAGAAGAGAAACCATCTATAACTTTATCCTAATATAAATCTTTAACTCACAATAGAATGATGATTATTTTATTGAAAATAGAATTACAGTAGTTCCAGACTTTTAAATTTTGCAGATATTTCCCAATGACAAAAGCACATTAAAAAGTTCTAACCTATTCCAGGATAAACTACAGTTGTTATTTTCGTCGACCAATTGATTACACTCAGGTCTGGTTGACTTGTATCCGCATTCACAAAGTACATGGTGTTTGTCTGAGATGCAATGATGGCCACTCGGGGTCTCAATGAAGAATTCTGGACACTTTTTACTCTTCCAGTCGATACGTCGATTTGATAGATAGAATTTGGATCACCTAAGTCATCAGTGACTAACAAGTATTTGTCCTCCATATAACCTAGGCAGAAAAATGTAAGGTGAGTGGAGAATACATAGTGGAAAATGGCAAATATTTGTTATCATTTTATTAGGATAATTTTAGTAACTAAATGGGGCTGAAGCCGTAGTGTTACCCAGCTAATGGGTGCGGATAAATTAATCGGCAGCGGATGTGTCTATTATATGCGAAATAAGCTTAAAACATACGAAAATGCATTCGCGGATAAACGGCGGCCTTACCTCCGCTGATTTGTGGATGACACGGGAGAGTAAAAGGTTATGATGTCATCAGAAGTGAGCAGAGAAACTTTTTCGTAAGTAAGAGACCAGCTGGAGAGAAAAAGTGTCTCGAAATAAATAAGAGGCGGGATAATGAAGTTGTATAAGATATCGAAAGTCGTGGTAAGAGATATACTGTTTATGCGATTGAATGTTGGACAATTTCTTCTAAAAAAACTAGAAAAAAAACTTTTTCTTCTAAGAAAAAGAAACTAGATGCAACAGCGATTTGATTCTATAGGTGTTTGTGGCGTACATCTGATACTGATCACGTTACAAATGAAAATAAGGTAAAGTAAGTAAAATTGTTGATCAGGCATCCATATTTTGAACAAGCATGGGTTCTGAAAGAGTATTAGTTATGAAAACAACATAGATTATATTACACAGATCAGCTAATTCACACTAATATTTTTTTCAAATATTCGTTTAAATTATGTAAAAAGTTAAACGAGCACCTTTGTTCGCGACAAAACGTCTAGAATTAAAATTTAACTAATATTAGAATAATAACTCTAGCTTTAGACAATGCATTATATGCCGTCAAATATTCAAAGATCATTAAACTGCTTTTGCAAAGTAAATATTTCAGACTCCACTACATATTGAAATTCTAGATTTATATCTGAGTTTCTCATACGGGAGTCTTCAAAGGGTAAATATCTTCTCCTAAACCAACCAATAGTTTATTTATTTAAATATCTAAATTTCTAAATAAAACGGCCTGTATATATCCGTAGGCCTATATATACATGTAGTATATATATATACATATATATATAAATATGTATATGTAATATATATATATATATATATATATATATATATATATATATATATATATATGTATATATATAATAATTATATATCCTCAATATACACTTATATATAGCCTATATCTTCTTCTAATGCATTGATTAATGGCAGGTCCATGATATATAAGAAAAAGAAAGAAAAATGGGTATGACATACTGTATTTTGATGGTCTAAAGTCTAAAGTCTAAAGGAAGTAATTGATGGAAGAGACAAGAGATAAATGAAGACGAAGACATCGGGTGTAGGATGATTTGGTGACAAATACAAAAATATTTATATAACATATATTTGTAAGCTTATATATTTTACAGGCCTACTTTGTATGTATTTATGAATATATGTATATATATATATATATATAATTATATATATTTATAACGAATAAATAATTATACCGGTTCCTTGAGGACAGGTATCATTGGACTCGTCAATTTCATCAGAGCAGTCAGGGACAGCGTCACACTGGGAGTTGTAGTTTGGGCACGAGCCGTCGCCACACTTAAATTCAAAATATGTGCATTGTCCTGTAATAAATACGTGCTTTTATTTACTTAGTTATGTTTATCTTAATTAAATTCGATTTTATTTTCATTATCCGGCGATTTTAATTAATTTCAATTCAATAAAAATAATAATTATTAATATAAGTTAATAATAATAATAGTAATAGTACTAGTTTATAATTTTTATTCTTAATGGAATTATTCAGTTTATATAAATCCAGTAGTATAAGAAAACATATTTGATATGCTACATACATTAAGCCCAGAGTGCTACCAATAATAAATACACTCAATATACATTCTGATCTTTCTAAATACTCATTTTATTTAATATAATTGTGTTAATTGAATCTTTTTCTTATTCTTTGTGAAAAGGTATAGATCTCTATTTACTGTGCTACATTACAATTTCTGAAAAATCTAAAATTATATTTCACAACAAAGTTGTGATATTTAATATGTGTAATTTTATTTAATTATTAATCTACATTTACTTGTACAACCTACGCCAAATGTTTACAATAAGATTAATTGCATCTCTATTATTCATTTTGAATTTCAACTAGTCTAGATAACAAATCTTTTGCATCACTCATTCAAGACAGCACACATTTTAAGTAGACTGTGCAACATAGATAAGAATTATAAATTACAAGTATCACTAATTACAATTTATGCTAATGTTGATTGCATAACGAATTAATTAATTTTTAACCAACCTTCTGCGTCATGCAGGTTGGAGAGAAGCACCGTACATGCGGTAGCAATGTACAAGACTCCTAATCTCATTCTTCTTCTCAAATGAAAGTTAGGCAGAACTGTGCAAATAATTAAAACATATTAAAACAAGTTGCATTGATAAAATATGGTTAGCCTATATGTTTACATTTCTTCTGCAATATCGCAGAATACTACAGCGAGTACTGCTTATGTCAAACGAGGTTACAAAGTCCAATACGAAGAAATTAACAGAAATTAACGTCACTTTGAAATCAGTAATCACATATTTCAAAAGAATATCCGAAAAAGCAATATCAAGATTTGTTTAATTTATTTAATTTTCTTTCTAAATGCTATGTTTGAAAATAAAAGTAACTCCCGACAGCGGAGATTTTAAAATTTAATTTATTTACATTAAATTTTGCAACATCTTAAGAAACTTAGAAAGAAGTATTGTTTTTCATAGTGGTAATGTGAACTATTTTACGATAGGTATTTTAAGATAGATATTAAAGGTATTTTACGATAAATATTTTGCAATGAGATTTAGGACTATATATTGAAATGAAATAACAACTGTTAAGAATGAATCTCTGTGGTGGAAGTTGATGTCATATGAATCATTTCCGCACTGGTTAAGGAAAATCACAAAGTGTATTTCGCTGGAGTATTCGTAATTCGCCACTTTGTGACCGCGGTCTATCTCAAACCATGATATATATCACTGAGAGGTGTCTTCTAAGCTGCCAACCGGGTGGTCTGTGTACTTTAAGCTGTCCTATAAGTGTAGCTAGGCCTACCTGGATTGATGCACACTTTAAGTAAAATTATTGTCATCATCAACATCCAAAGAATCCCACTTTAGTTAGGGAATTTACACGCTAAATTTAATTAATAAAAATAAAAACTATTCTGCCCCACTAAAGCGGAATATCGGGAAATTATCATAGTGATTGGGTTTTTTGGCTTTACCGCCAAGCTGCATTCATTGCAGCTACATGAAGTAGCGAATAAGCCAATTTCAATTCCCTCTTTTGATGGTAATTAGCGACTTCTTAGAATTTTGTAAACAATTATTAGATCTCTGGATCATTCTATCTCTCTATCTCTCTCTCTCTTTTTCTCTTTTATTACACTGCCGATTTGCATGGTCATGGTATATAAAGCCTCCACTATTCTTTGTCTTCCGTGTTCCTCACTTGTCCTCATATCAGTGGATATTTAAATCGCCTAACATTCCTACTTTCAGTCTTCCTCTGATTCTCTTTCCTTCTATTCTTCCATGTATGACCAACTTTATTAAACTATCTCCTCTTAGAATGTGTCCAATCGAATTCTATTTTATGATTCTTATAGCATTTGTAAACAGTATTACTATGCAGCTCTGTGCAAATCAAATAATATTAACTAGTTTAACTTAATATATATTTTTCTGGAGAATTAATCGGGTTCTGTGAATAATTGGTTCAATATTAATAGGATTAATTATTCGAAGAGAAGCATCCGTAGAGCTTCGGGACATGCCCCTCTGATATATTCACAATGTTGAATACCGTATCTAATAATTTACATTTTGTTGTCAATAGAATACAATCGCTTTTTAGAATGTCTTAAGAGAGTAGGGGTAACGTCATGAAGTTTTAAATGACAGATCCTGAGGTGAATGGAACCCTCATGGTTCGAATAACAGCCGCGCTGATCTGAGAGTAAAGCCTTTAGACTGTTCTTGCATGTGTCCCAATCTTTTATATAAAATATAAAATTTGATATACAATTTGATATTTAATATTGATATAAAGTATTGATGCCGTTTTATCTATTTATTTCTCTGATATGTTGTCGTTGGCAGTAAAAGTTGTGAGACAACCATGATAAGAGCATAGAGAACTTGTAGAAAAATTACAACACCACGAAACAGTCAGCCAGCCTTACAATTGTCAACATTAGATAATCAGATAATAAGACTTAAGTTATTCGCGATCTTCGTCGAATAAGACCACGTCTTTCTCTTGAGACTTCAGCAGCTGAGCCAGAAGCATCGCGTGAAAGGCTGAGATTACTTGATGAGAATGCGTCCGTCACGGTGACATCCCAAAATTAATAATAATAATAATAATAATAATAATAATAATAATAACACTATGGCAAACTCCTACCTGAATACGACTTCAGTCAAAGCTGGGGGAGCTGCTGTTCATGCCGCCTCTAGGAAGTTGGATAAATACCGTGATCTGTCCTTAGGATATGAGGTTGTTCCGGTGGCCATTAAAACCTTGGGCCCGATGAATCCCGAAAGAGTTGACTTTATTAATGGCATAGGCAGACTTATTGCAAAGCAAACCCGCGATGAGCGAGAGAATATTTGCTTTGGCAATGGCTTTCCATGACTTTGATAACCTCGAGTAGACGGGCGGCGATTCAGCACGCATTGCTTGAATCGTTTTTATAAAACCCCAGGTTCTTTACACCGGGGTAAAAAATAAATTTATTATTAAAAAATTATAATAATAATAAGAATAATGGCAGACTTATTGCAGAGCAAACCGGCGATAAGCGAGAGACATCTTTTCTTTGGCAAAGGCTTTCCATGACTTTGCAAAGATTTAATGCAGTCTGCTTCAACAATTCTTTTAAGCCGATTGATGATCTCGAGTAGCCGGGCGGCGATTCAGCACGTATTGCTCGAATCGTTTTTATCAAACCCCAGGTTCTTTACACCGGGGTAAAATAAAAAATAAAAAAAATAAAAAAAATAAGAATAATAGTAATGATAATAAAGTTTTAACGTACGTTTCGTCATACAAGGATTATATCGGGGACGTCCCCCAACACATGTCACTACAAATCGATTCACTCCACACGATCTGGAAAAAACATGTGCTGAAGAGAAAGAAAAATATCCTAAGGAGTGCCGGTCCGGTGATACAAAAAGTCAGGCATGATGAAAATATCTATGGTGGGAAGAGATGTGTTTTCAACCTACAATGGAAGGTGGAAGTAGTAGAATATGAACGAAGATCAGGAGGCAGAGAGTTCCAAACAGTAGGAGCGGAGAAAGAAAATGAACATCTACCTAACTAAGCGAGAATATTAAGAATTTTTTGTAGTTTGGCATCGTAGAAATAGTAGGCCTAGTAGTAGTAGTAGTAGTAGCAGTAGTATTAGTACTAGTATTGTTGTTGTTGCTGTTGCTGTTGTAATTAGTATGATATACTTACATATCACAAGTGCAGCTTTTCGTCCAGAACAATCTTGAGAAGCAATTCTGTCTACCTTCAGCTCTCAGCTAGCTCTGACTGACGCCTTTCTACATCGTCCTTAAAAATATGAAATGCTTCCAGCACACTATATTTCTGCAAAGTAATAATTAATTCTACATTATAACACTTACATTGCGGTACAATTGAAGTGTAATAGGCACGTGAAAGATATGGCTCTATGCTTCCAAGAAATGACATTTAAAAGATTCTATAAAATCACTCTCCGTTACATAGGCATATTTTTTCTAAGTTAAAAGCAGTACTGGCTTGGGCTAGGGGGTTGAGGTTTCAACTCCCATTCCTCTCGCGTCTAAATATAAGCCCTCCCATCATAATTTTTTAGCCGGGACATCCAGTTTCAACAGTCCCACCTAATAAATGATGCATAGGCCTATATCCTTAAACAGTCTCCTAATTGACCAACACGTCCAATGTTACCTATGGAGCTTAACTGCCAGGTTCACTAATTAGAAATTGATCCTATAATATATGTAGCAATTCTTAATTTTTTAATTTTTAGCATATCTTTTTTGAAAGTTTCACTTTATGTTTTACTTTTCTATGTCGCAACATGGTCATTGAGTAAATATTCATTTTATATTTGCACTATTTTATGGGTTCACGCTCATTTTACAGCGTGTTTAAGTAATAAATATTCAATCCAACAAATATTTTTATAGGCCATAGTGCTCAGAAAAGTCTAATTAATTGTAACTTTGCAAATTTTGGAGATTATGCCTCGTTAGATATCGATAGGGTTTGCCGCATGTATGCTCCGAAGAGATGGATCTTGATCCTAAATTAATATTTGAGAATTTATTGCCAAATACTGTAATGCAATATAAACTTTAACGCTACCATATTAGATAAAGTACTTAAGCAAAAGCAGAGCGATAAATATCTTGTCATGCAGTAAAACTTGTCAATGATCTATTTAGCGTATGCATTTATCCAGGTAGGAGCTTCACATATAAGACAGCATATCGCTGACAGAGGACCCGGAAAACAGGTTAGACGTCACTCCTCATTGAAATGTTTAATGCTTTGAGACCGACCACAGTCACAAAGTTTCGAATCACGAATACCCAGCGGAACTAAATATCACTACTCCTGCCATGACACGAACGGAAGTCATTCAGTTAGCACCAGTTAGCATGGAGATTCATTCCTGAAAGGGCTTGAGTAGGATCCTGAATTAGATGGTCTCCATATATTATTTAATGTTTCTATTGCTATCAGACTCTGCATTTCCAAACCATTTATATTCGCTTTTGTATATTAAGTTTTGACTTTATTGAAACAACCTTCTCTTAGTGCACAGCCCATTGACAAGTCCGTGGCATATTACTCTTCCTCATATGTCTAGTATCTGCCTTTCTCTTCATATTAACACATGATTTAGTTGCCTAATCATCCAAAAGCCCAAATCTCGGTATTCTTCTATACGTTTTCTTAAATTCTTCACGCAATTACTTCTTCCAGAAAAGCATACCCTCTCAGTAGCCTATAAAGGACTGTATCATCCAGTTCTTAATTTTTATTTCCATATGATATCCATCAATTTTATATATATATATAAACCTTATCATTTATAGCATTTCCTTTGTTCGTAATTTTGTTAATCTATTTGATCTTAATTCTTCGCCAAATCCATATTTTCGATGCTCCCAGTTGTCTAATATCCTCCTTTCCTAAGGTTCTTATAAACAACCGTACAGTAGCATGATCCACACAATAAATCTACAGTACCACATTAATAAACAGCTACGGATTTTTTGGCATGGTAATTGCTAGTTATTTACATGTTGCTAAAAATGCCTTCAAATATATTTTGGAATTTAGCCCCCACATCAGGAGAAAAGTTTAGCCCCGACATATTTTCAACCTTGTGCAGTGCTTGTATTTCTTCACACTGCAAGTAACCTCGTTTTGTCACAAAAAGAAATCTGCAGCCGTGACGATACTTACAAAAGTTTGGCAGAACCTGCTTCCTCGTAAATCATGTTGATAACAAATACATCCATTATATACGCTCACTATATTTTAATTTTTTTTACATATTTCAATGGTTAAATCAAGTCACTCAATAGAGCTACAAAGGTCTCACAAAATGCAGCATTTCACTTGAAATCAAAAGGACACAATAGTTCGAACACTTTAACATGTGCACTAATAAGAGAATAAATAATAACAGATTTAAGAGTCATTAAAATATCACTAAATAGCATTCACAACATTACCTTGATCATATAATAGGGCCTCTCTCTCTTAGTGCACTGCCTACTGGCAGGTCCATGGTACATAACGCCTCCACTCTTCTCTGTCTTCGGCCATCCTCTTCATTTCCACATATGAGTGGGTCTTTAAATCAGCTAACATACCTAATCTCGGCCTGCCCCTGCCTCTTTTTCCTTCCATTCTACCTTCTATGCTCTCTTTTAATAGACCTTCCCCCCTTAGAATGTGTCCTATCCATCTCTTCTTCCTATTTCTTAATACATTTATAAACTGTCTATCTGTGCCAACTCTCTCCAGGACTTCCTCATTTGTAACCTTTTGGGTCCAGCTAATCCTCTCCATTCTTCTCCAAATCCACATTTCCAATGCCTCCAGTTTCCTAATATCTTCCTTCCTTAAGGTCCATGTTTCACATCCATACAATAGCGTGGTCCAAAGCAAAGTTTTCACTATCTTTATATTTGTGTCTTTCTTTAGACTTTTTATTAATAGTTCCTTTCTACTACCAAGGCCGCTTTTGCTAGTGCAATCCTACTGCTTATTTCCGTCTCACATTTCCCGTCATCGGTTATAGTATGACCCAGATATTTGAAACTCCTTACCTGTTCCAATTTCGTACCATTTATTGTGATATTAACTTCACCTTTATTATTGGACACTCTCATAACGTTGGTCTTTTTTATATTAATCTTCATGCCATATCTCAAAGCCGTATCATTCAGCCTATCCATTACCAATAAGGCCTATATATTAAAATACATGTATTTTCTAAGCTATACAATTCCAATATCTATTAAAATCAAATTTATCTAAATTGCTCTTTAACGAAATATGACTATTCATCGTGACCACTGAATCTCTTGGTGAGTACCAAGGTTCATAAACTCAAACAGAGAAAGAATATCGACGAGTGGTGTCTCTGGATTGGTCAGTGTAGAACTTCAGTGAATGTCCGCGAGATTGCATACTAGAAATAACAACCCATAGTCCTCCGATTTACCTTCAATGAGCCCAATTAAACTTTTAAAACAAATCACTAAATCAGAAAGTAACCGTCTACGTTCAAGAGTTTTCAAATTAAGAAATCATAACCTCTTATGCAACCATTAGAAGTTGTTCAACCTTTAATGAATGAATTGTTAAAAATTGGAAATCTTTTAAATGACGACCTTATTAGCACGTATTTCACGTCGTTTTGAAAAAAAAGATTGCTCTTAAAAATATCGTTAGCATACATTTCACGTGATGTGTTCGCTATAATTTTTAAAGAGAAAATTTTAGGCTGCATGTAACATGCCAGTAATCCTGTACAGGAAATTTTGTATCTAACCCGATTCCTATTTGCAAAACTATAACTTTCACGTTATTACAGATATTAAAATTAAATTTTGCTATGTTTTTGGTAGAATTGGCAGCTGGTCTATTAATGTAAATTTCAAGAACATCGACCCAATCTTACGATTTTATTGATCTAAAATATGGGGTATCAGACATAAAAAGCACATTGTATACATAGTATACATAGTAGTCTATGCATAGTCTCTGTATGTATGTATGTATGTATAGCCAACCATTTTACTGGCAGTTCCATTGACCATACTTCTTCCTCATGCAAACTCACTTACCAACCTATACCGCATGCCTCCGTTTGTCAATGCCTTGATTCTTTACCTTTGCCATACTTTTCCAAATCCTATGTTCATTTTGTTTCACTTAATCTCAATTCTAAACGACATTTAAACTTCTTTATTTCCTTTCTCTAGCAGACGATGTTGAGTTAAATCCTGGCCTTGTTTCTTCTTTTTCTAACCTATCCACTTACTGTGGCATGTTCGGTCTGCCACAACTATTACAAAAAGTCTAAATAAACCTGAACTCATTCAACAGTTTATACTTGACGAGTCCATTGATATTCTGGTTTTGACTGAATCATGGCTCTCTCCTAATACTTCACCTGCTGTCCTTAACTCTCTCACTCCCCGTGACTATTCCATTTAACATACCGGTCGTTCTTCTGGTCGTGGTGGTGGCATCGTTGCTTCTTTTAGGTCAACTTTTTCTTTTTCTGTTTGTAACTGTTCTCCGTTTTTATCCTTTGAACGTATGTCGTTTCGTCTTTATGCAAATCCAAATCCTATCTCTTTTTGATTGTCTACAGACCACCTTCTTTATCCAAGGCCAATTTCATTTCTGATTTTTCTTTGCGTCTTGAAGACATTGCCTCATCACCCACTGATTTAATAACTATGGGTGATTTCAACATCCACCTAGACTCTGATGACAGTTATTCTTCTTCATTTTTATCAACACTTGATGCCTTTGATCTCAAACAACATATATCTTCCCATACTTACCCCTATGGTCATATCTTCCCATACTCACCCCTAGGGTCTTATTCTTGATCTTTTTATCACTCGAAACAACATGTCATTTCTGGATCATGGAATCTCTGATCCTTCATTATCAGATCACAGTGCGATTTTCTGTAAATTGCCTGTGACTGTACACCCTTCCAGAACACTCAATTTTTATTGAAAACTCTCCTCTATGAACGTTGATGCATTCTCTGCCGAAATTGTATCCTCTTCTTTGTATCTTAATCCATCTTCAACTGTTGCCGAATTTTCAGCTCAATTTAGCTCCGTACTTTCTATCATATTAGCCAAACATAATCTAGCAGAATCAAAATTGTCCCAAGAAATTATGGGAAGCATTTGACTCTCTGTTTGATCGCACCATTCCCAAGTCACTCCCCTCTACCACCTCACCATCTTCTCTTGCTAACTCTTTTCTCAACTTTTTCGATGACAAAATAGCCAAACTCTGTAGCTCTATACCCTCCAACTCCAACGACACCGACAACTTCATTTCTGTAAATATGCCTTAACCACCGCTATTTTCTAGTTTTGAACCAGCTAAATCGAAAGAAATACGCAATTTTATTCTTCGCTCTACCAACTCATCTTGCTGCCTTGATGTTATTCTTACACAATTACAGAAATCCTGTATTGATGTCTTAGTTGCACCTATTACTTACTTAATCAAACTCTCACTCTCAGAAGGTATCTTCCCGACCTCCTTCAAACAAACAGTTATATCTCCTTTGCTAAAAAAGCCTTCTCTACCAAAAGATGATCTTTCCAGTTACCGTCCTATTTCCAATCTTAACTTCATCTCTAAACTTCTTGAAAAGTTGATACCCGTGGATCTTGATTCTTTCCCTTTTCTCTCTCACTATCAATCTGCCTATAGAAAACTCCATTCTACTGAAACCGCTCTTCTTAATATACATAATGAACTTAGCTTGACCATGAGTTATAAACAGGTTTCTGAATTTGGTTCTTCTAGATCTCTCTGCTGACTTTAATAAAATTGACCATGTCTTCCTCAAAATATAGGCTTAAATCTTGTTTTGTCATATCGGATTCTACTTTTTCCCTTCACACATCATATCTCTCATGTCGCACACAATCGGTTGTTATTGGTCAAAATCGCTCTTCTGAGCTACCCCTCCTACGCGGTGTTCCTCAAGGTTCAGTGTTAGGTTCATAGCTCTTCTCTTTATATCACTCCTCTTAGCTACCTGCTTGGCCAGTCCTCCATAAATTTTCATTTACATGCTGCCGACACACAACTATATATTTCCTTTTCAAATCATGCTTCCGATCAGAAACTGGCTCATCTCTCATTCATTCTTGACAAAGTTTATTCCTGGTTTTGTACTAACCGTCTTACTATTAATCCCTCCAAAACTGAATACCTTTTAATTGGCACTCCCTTGAAAAAAGTAAAATTGCCAATAACTCTGTTAATTTTCAGAATCTTGCTCATTCACTTTCTCGATCCGCCAAAACACTTGAAGTCATATTTTATGAAAACCTTGACTTTAAATCCCGTATCTCTTCTGTTTGTCGCGCTTCTTTCTTTCAGATTCGTCAGATTAAGCAAATACGTCCATCCATTTTTGCAAATTCCGCCACTATCCATGCAAATTCTACATTTCATTCAGATCTCGACTACTATAATTCATTATTACATGGGTTGCCTACTTCTTCTCTCAATCGTTTTCAGCACGTCCAAAATTCTCTTACACTTGTTGTTCGTAAATCCTCTCGACTTCAATTTCGCTCTCTTTTTCTACTTCGCAGTCTTCACTGGCTTCCTATTAATCAACGCACAAAATATAAAATAGCTCTATGAACTTTCAAAAATCGGCGATTTGGCAAGATTTCTTACTTATCTGAAATTTTTCTTCCCTATCGTCCCTCACGTGCACTTCGCTCTACCGATGCCAATCTTCTCTCAGTTCCAAATATTCTCGCGTCATTGGACTGACGTTCATTTTCTTACGCAGCACCCACAATCTGGAACTCTTTATCTGCTAATCTTTGCTCTTGTTTTTCTCTTTCAACATTCTCTAGCAAGCTTAACACTTACCTTTTCCCACCATAGACACAATCAATCTACCTTGACCATTTTTTGATCACCGGACTGGCTTTCGATTAGGACCTTTCTTCTCCTCAGCACATTTCTTTCGCTGATTGGTCTGGGTGAATTGATCTGTAGTGATGTGTGCTGTTGGGGACGTCCCTGACATCATCCCTGGATGTGGAAACGGACGTTAACCCTATATTATTATTATAATTATTATATATACATAATATATATGTATATATATGTATATATATATATATATATATAATATTATATATATATATATATATATATATATATATATATATACTGCATGTATATGTATATATATATAACGAATGTCCTGAAGTATCAGTGTACTGCCATTTGGCATGTCCACTGTCCATGGCATGTAACTCCTCGGCATATTTCATTCATCTACTTTCTATTCTTATAATCTAACTAATTAGTTATCAAATGGTCTTGCCTCCCAAACTTCAGTCTTCCTCAAATCTGTTTTCTTCCATTCATTCGTAAATTGCCTGTCCTAGTAAACCACTTCCTCTTAGTACATCCTTAATAGGTTTATCTTCATTTTTTTCCTTTATTCAATGAGAGCCATTGCTAATATCGTCATTGCCTCTCCGTAAATGTTCAATAGAAATCATGATACGCAGCAGCCTTGTCTTACTCCTCTTCTTATTCCTCAGTCTTGTGATAACTCTTGTTGAACTTTGATAATTGCGTTTAATTCTTGTACTTATTCATAATTAACCTTTTGCCTCGCCAGTCCACTCCTATTTTTCTCAATATTCCTATCATTTACACCCTATTCACCTGTCAAAACCTTTCTCAAAATTTACAAAACTTATAGAAACCTAGTTCCCCTGTTGTAGGCCTACGCTGCGATCACTTACCACTCGCATAACCGGTATGGCATTTATTGTACTGTATCATTTCTAAATCCAAATTTTATTTGATTTAGCATAATTTCTTGCTTGGATTCAATGCGTTCGTTTTATATTTTCAATATGATTTTTGAATGCAACATTATGCATACTATTCCGTAGTCAGAGTATTTCACTGTAGTTTCCTTTTCGAAATAATGATAATTATTTCATATATATTTCAAAATAGATGACATGACTTACACAAATGCCAATGTCAGTTAAAACTCCTGCTGGCCACTTGAAGTTTAATGTTTTCGTAACATTGTAGTGATGTTTTCCTTATTTATTCATTATTCTTCATAAAACTAGGCCTACGTAATTCATTCGAAATTTTAACAGATATTACAATATAAGAAATCTGGTTTATGTACTCTGAAGCCATTGTAGTGCTATCTTTTACTCAGTTTGTGATATATTGAAAGTGATTTGAAAAATTAAAATTTTGTTCAATATTCATGGCTGGATCTGAGAGAGCGGGAATATTTATCTTTTGCTGCACTATTACAAGCAGTGGCTTCAATTTATAGCACTTAGCAAGCAATCTCGAGTCATATTTACTATTAAAAATCACTGTAAATTGCTCTGAACTGTACCATGTACAAGATGTGTATTATTTCAAATCGCCATTTGTGCATTGAGAGATATTTTAATAAATTGTATATTGTAAACTAATATATAACTTGTAATTTAAACTTAAAGTAAGGTGGGAATAAAAGATAATTTGACGATTCACTGTAGTGTAACGCAACTAAATGTGTTGCATATTTTATTTCTCACCCATATGTTTGAAATTAATTTTATTTGCATTCATGTTTGTATTTAGATGTTTAAATTGATCTTTGTGCATCAAGACTTGTTTTCATTTCAGCTTATGTTCATTAGAACTTATTTTGCGTTAGAATTGCAAGGTTATGAAACGAGGATATTAAAATAAGTAATGAGGACATGCAAATTAATGTTATTAGAAGTTTAACCTTCATCTATTGAGATATGATCTTTGCTTATTGGTGTATTCATGTAAAAACTGATGTTAAATTAAATATGATATGACATTCAGTAGAAACAGTAGATTATGCAAAGCAATAATAAAATTTATATGCATAAGATACATGCATGCAACGCAACCACTCGTGGGGGTTGGGTGGAGAAATGCATATGAAGAGCTTGATGCCGATTGGCTGTTGAACATGGCCTTGATCAATACTATATTACCAGAGAACAGGCTATAGAATTTTAGTTCACTCCTGAACTCTGGCATGTACGGAATTACTAGCTGAACTTGTCTAAATATAATTCTTAATGAATTATTGCGACAAACACATTAACTAGTAGATTTCATACAAGCTTCTGAATTTCTGACTGTATTCGTAAGAAGTACTGCTACTATGCACCTTCTATAGGTCGGTGATAGTTAGCACGAAGTATACCAAATCTATATTGAAACGATTGTTCCTCACGGGATTGCAGATTTTGTGTGGAATTGTCGTCTAACCTTCAATAGGTCGGTTAACCACGACTCCATTTCCAAACTTCTATAACGGAGAGAGGATTGGAGAATTCTATAACAATATGGACTGCTATAGTAAGTTAGGAATTTGATTACTTGTAAAATCATACATTCTAGCCCTTCTTAGTCCTTGATATATGATTTAGAAGACAGATTATTTATTTTCTTTTATGGTTAATGGGTCATTCAAGTATTATATATCGCATGCTGGTGGGTGGGTGGGGTAAAGTTTTGTTATGTTGTGTTATGAAGTTGGGTGGGTACTAGTGCTATATAACAACTTGATGCAGCGACCAGTTGCTTCTGAAGATCTTGCTCATGTTGTGCTATTTTGGCAATCCTAATGGATTGGTTTCAGTATGTGGCATATAGTAACAAATTGTAACGCTTGCTGTCATTTGGCGCCATTGAAAGCTACAATTTGCTTCATCGTGGAAAGCTTTCATTGTAGCACGTGCAGCTCTCAAGTACCAGATTGGAAGGAAGAATAGGAAAAAAGACTATTTATATTTAATTATCACTGTAAACAATTATCACTAAATTAACAACACAAATGTATTGAAGCCTTTCTTGTTGTGTCCTGCGAACCCGCGTTATTTTCGGGATCACAGGAATAGATCAACCATTAACAAGTGTCGTAAGAGGCGACTGAGCATGTACAGTGGAATTATAGGTGTTTGTCTCACTTTTTATTGTTGCATGCTTTTAATATTTAATTTGAAGGTTTTTTACAATTTGTCTTAAAATTTGTTTTCCATAGAATTTAATAATATGCAATTTCTTTTTAAAAACAGTATTGCTATTAACTTTGCCGTTTTCAGCCTTAGTACACGTAGGCTAGGCTACATCGTTAATAACTTTAATTCGTTTGTTAATACCATTATTATCGCTAACTTGAAACTGGCTTAAAATCGTATTTGGGGTGGTCTGATATATTTTGTTATGTAACGACTAAGTGGGTGGGTTAAATATTTATTATATCCCGATATATGGGTCGGTAGATAAGTTGAAAAGACTATTTTCAGCGTTATATAATACTTGAATGACACCTAACCGCACGACAATTCTAAGTGCTACAGAGTTTCAATTCATAGTTAAAGGCTATTTTTGAAGCTGTCGTTATTTTCTCTTTCGTCTCCATGGCTATTGGTAATCGTTTCCTTTCGATTACGCACCGGCGACAGCCGGAGATAAATTAAATAATAACTTTCCAACATACAGGAATTTTTTCATTCATATCTGTCAATACTCGGTGTGCCAAGGTGCCCATACAGGCTTGTACTAACCATCTCTATGTAGGCCGAGCTTTACTTCATTCAATTTTCGCTCAGCTCCGCGGATAGTGCGATAAATCCCGCCTCATAATTAATTAGACTATGATGCACAATGTTAAATGTACTGATCATCAAATAGGTTTACTTACATGTATAATTTAATAAAATAAATATTAAATATTGTGTTCTATATTGTGTTCTCTTGAGTATTTATTGGAAATGTTACATGTTGCTTTCATTGCACAACAGGTCTGAGATTACAGTGGGCTTCTCTAATGTAAGTAAATGCACAATCAAACTATCACAATAGCAGCCTATTGTGATTTGTAGCATTATTTTTTTATCAATAAATTACCACTCTTATTTAAAGTGAACGCCTTGAAGCAACCTCGAATGTACATGTAGTCTTACATAGTTTTCTCGCAGAAGAAAGATGTCCCCTTTTAACTCGGTCCAAGGGAATGATAGGCCTATTGATTACTCTGCTTAATCCGGTGAGCCGTTGTATCTGTACTAACTTCAGGTAGAACTATTCTTTGCACTCGAAAGAGCGGAGGCAGAAAAGGTAACTTTTTACTTGCTCACCTTGAAAACGTATTGATAGCTAAATTATAGGCCTATAAAGAGTACAAAATCTCGGATATTGCCTTCAGTTAACACTTGCTTGCAGTTTATATTGCTAAATATTTCCTGGAAACAATTGTTACATACTCCAAATTGCAGTTTAATTTCAGATAATTTATACTCTAACAAACGTCAGACACACAATATATAAAAGAAGAATTCCTGATATTTACCTTAAATTTATTTTATATCGTTCGCATTAAAATTGTGTAACTTTTTAACAGCAACTCATTATATGTTTTAGTTGATTTCATAAGAATGAGAATGAAGTACATCAAATTATATTAAACGATATTGTCGGAAATGTGTAGGCCTACTCGTATAATTAGCTATGAATGGAAATATTACTAACAATTTAAAAAATGTTCTTAAATTCCAATTCATTCCATCAAGGAAGATCAGTTAAGCGACGAAAAATTTGTTGCCATCTAAAATTAGTTGATTTAATAAGAGCACTTTTATCATAGGTAAACATTTTTTTGAAATCTTTGAATTTCTGTGGAAAATCAGAATCAATAAAGTTTTTTTGAAGCATCAAAGTTCTGTTCAAGAGTCTTGAGTTAATCGAAACGTACACAGTTAATCAGATTCAAACTTTACTTCATTGAGGGCTAAATATAAACCATACAACGCCAGGCTACTTGCATTTTAAATTCTGATAATAATTATAAATATATGTGCACTATGAAACAGTGGTAGATATTCTGCACAAAGTGTCCCAAATCGTTAACGTCAACATAACAACAGCAAATTAAGCTATTATATTTTAAGTATTGCTAAAATTTAGTTATTTAGTGCAATGTAGAAATTACAATATTAGTATCTATTCATTGAAATTGCAGCAGACTGAAACTAATAAAATTTTTATAAATGCCGTTCATCTAAACATAAACAGTTCGGTCCAATCTTTCAATGTTCTGCGCGTAGGATCCGATGAGATTTGTGATTGTTGTTGTGCATAGACTCCAGTTAGACTCCGCTATAGGCTGGTCTTCGACGTCTACGAGAAGGAGGTGGTGGTGGTGGTGGTGGCCTAAAAGTAATATTACATCATTTTATTTATATAAGCCCAAAGAATTTTATTTCTTTATTTTATTTCTTTTTTCTGTTCCATTTATTTTTCTTGTCCCCGTGTTGTGTCCAGGTTTTTTGAAAAATATATCAACTGGTGACTGCACGTCTCGAAGAAGGCTAGTAAAGCACTAATCTAAACCAAAGATCCAGCAAACCTCGCAGGCTACGTATTGGTAGAACATCAACGTTGCAAACAAATAATTGTTACTTAATAATTTTTAGTTTCATTTAAAATACGTATTGAGATGTCTCAGCCTAGATTGTTACAGATTTCTTCAAATTTATAAATAAATCATTTGGCACAAAATGTATATTACAAAATTGCTCATTTGCAAATCATTTTTTGTCGTTGCATTTGCGACCTCGAGTTGAGGTAACTTTTGTCTTTGCTATTCGACTTTATAATCAGAAGTATAGAGGAGAGCGCAGATACACGTACATTCAACGAACATGGTAGACTACTTGTGCCAATTACAAGCTACAACTCTGCTAATAATTGCATGTAATTTAGTGTCAAGCGATAATTGAAGTTTAACGTCAGTTTCCGGCTCGGTAACATTTCAGTGACAAGGAAAATACAGGTTTTTAGTCCAGCACCAAGAGATCCGCTGTTGAACAACTTTGTCTTCCAGCCACCGGCTCAGCACGTTTCGCATGTATTTGTATTACTGGTTCAACCCGTATTGCAGGTATTTTGTTACTGCCTCAGTTAATATAGGATGTTTTTGTATTGCCGGCTTAACCCGTGTTGCATTTAATTGCTTGCAGAAATGTCTAGCCTTAATGAAACAGGAATTTTTTTGCAACAATTTAGATGTCACGCAAATATAACTTAATACATATTTAACTTAGGAAAAGTGTTGAAAAATATACTTAGGGCTGTAATTTTTCTTCAGCGCAATAGGCGTACGTTACTTTTCACGTTTTAAAAGGATATATTAAATACTTACGTAACACAGAAGCAGCACGCGCAGGTGAAGACAAGGATGGCAGCAACACAAACACTAGAAAACAGTATGATCACAATACGTCTGAACGTCCCGTCATTTGATTGATTTCCACCTGAAAGAGAAAATAGTAAACTTTAATGAATAATTTTAGTTGTATATATACCTATATATATATATATATATATATATATATATATATATATATATATATATATATATATATATATATATATACAGTCAGGCAAGATGAAATAAAATCTAGATATATATATATATAATAACCTCCGACAATTTCAATAGCGGTGTCATGGCCGGTACCCGGTTTTCGAGAGCCCTTTACTGGTTCCTGGCAGGATATTATTAATCCATTCCATGGTTAATTAATCATATCTTTGCTACGGAGATCGCCAATCGGGGCAAGCTCCGATATAAGATTAACCATCCATGGGCCCGAGGGGATATCCATCACTACTTGACTGACCTGGTCTTAAAACCCATGCCACTTGTATCCGAAGCGAACACTCTAACAACCGTAAAGCCATATCAACCTCTCCAACTATATATACTGCATATATATATATATATATATATATATATATATATATATATATATATATATATATATATATACTGTATATATATATATATATATATATACATGTACATAAATATACATACATGTACATAAATATACATGTACATAAATATAGGGCCTATACGTAGAGACATGCCATCTCCATTCTCTAGGTTCAGAATTTATAACGAACTTAAAAATCAAATTTTGATCTGTAAACATTGATGAAAGAAGTTTAAGATGACTTAAAAAGATGATGAACCTAAAACTTGTTTGACCTATACATCATTGTCATCCTAACAATTTCAGAAAGTAATCTTACCTTCTACAGAGGTTGTACCTCCTGATAGAGTTGAATCTCCTGATAGAGTTGAACCTCCTGATAGAGTTGAATCTCCTAGTTAAGGTTTAATGATAAATTAGATATTTCAAAAAAATTATACAAATTTTTTCTAATAGTGGTTTTATTTATAAATCATTAATGCACCAAGACATTTCTAAAATAAATAAAAATACATGTAAGTTCGACAAAATATCTGTCTTACCATCTTTTCAGAGAACCTTAAATAATTATCAAACTAGAAATAACAAGTTTGTCTTGCAATATTTGCAAAATTTATAGTAAATAGGCCCACCTATCAAAGGACACTTAATGATTACTCCTCTTCATGATCACTCCTACTCCCAAGGCTAAAATCTTCGTGTCATATTTGCTGAAAAGTTTTTGACTTCAAATCCCAGATCTCTTCTGTCTGTCTTTCATCTTTCTGCCATATCCGTCAAATCAGACGGATAATAAGTTAATAAAACCAATCAAACTTGTTATACGTAACACGACTGCCTCACCAAAGGAACTGCCGTCTGATGTTGCTTCGCTAGTTGATGCGGTGGTTGTTTCGAGAGCAGTAGTTGATGTTTCAGGTGTAGTTGTTGTTGTTTCTGGTGTAGTTGTTGTTGTCGTCGTCTCTGTTGTTGTTGCTGAAGCTGTCGTTGTTGTTTCAGTAGTTGTTGACGTTGTTGTGCTGATGTCTGAAATGTAAAGTAAACAAAAATAGGCTGCTAACGTTTATGTATCATAATCTTCTGTTTCTGTTATATTGCATTCTGTGCTAGAGTCTTCTCTGTGGAGTTTACAAAACAGGCATTTTCATCAAAACTGAAGGAAATATTTCAACATTTTTCCACACTCAAAGAAATTATGACATAGACAAAACATTACTAACCATTCAACTTTATATAGACCATTATTATAAATACTAAAATTCAACTTGATGAAGACCACTCCTTCAAATACTAACAATTCAACTTGATATAGACTACACCTGCCAATACTAGCCATTCAACTTGACGTAGACCACTCCTACAACTACTAACCATTCAACTTGACGTAGACCACTCCTACAACTAATAACCATTGGTCAACTTGACGTAGACCACTCCTACAAATACTAACCATTCAACTTGACGTAGACCACTTCTGTAAATACTAACCATTCAACTTGATATAGACCACTCCTACGAACACTAGCCATTCAACTTGACGTAGACCACTCCTACAACTACTAACCATTCAACTTGACGTAGACCACTCCTACAACTAATAACCATTCGTCAACTTGACGTAGACCACTCCTACAAATACTAACCATTCAACTTGACGTAGACCACTTCTGTAAATACTAACCATTCAACTTGATATAGACCACTCCTACGAACACTAGCCATTCAACTTGACGTAGACCACTCCTACAATTACTAACCATTCAACTTGACATAGACCACTCCTACAATTACTAACCATTCAACTTGACATAGACCACTCCTACAAATACTAACCATTCAACTTGCCGTAGACCACTCCTACAAATACTAGCCATTCAATTTGACGTAGACCGCTCCTACAAATACTAACCATTCAACTTGACGTAGACCACTCCTACAACTACTAACCATTCAACTTGACTTAGACCACTTCTGCAAATACTAACCATTCAACTTGACGTAGGCCACTGCTACAAATACTAGCCATTCAACTTGACGTAGACCACTCCTACAAATACTAGCCATTAAACTTGACGTAGACCACTCCTACAACTACTAACCATTCAACTTGACATAGATCACTCCTACCAACACTAACCATTCAAGTAGAGGTAGACAACTAATACAAATACTAACCATTCAACTTGACATAGACCACTAATACAATTACTAACCATTCAACTTGACATAGACCACTCCTACAAATACTAACCATTCAACTTGACATAGACCACTAATACAAATATTAACCACTCAACTTGACGAAGACCACTCCTACAACTACTTACCATTCAGCTTGTTATAGACAACTTATACAAATACTAACCATTCAACTTGACGTAGACCAATGCTGTAAGTTCCGCGAAACCCTGATCATAATGATATTCCTCGTATTTGTTGTTTCTATCCAAACGGATTATATCACTACGTGTAATACGTACAATAATTCTAACATTTCATTTAAAAGCAATATCGCATAAATATATATACATGTAGATATATACATATATATATATATATATATATATATATATATATATATATATATATATTGTTTGTATATATATATATAATGTATATATACACACACATATATATATATATATATATATATATATATATATATATATATATATATATATATATATATCTACATGTATATATACAGTGTGCTCAAAAAAATATCTCCTAGCACAATTGGGATAGCTTAGTCAACTCTTAATATTTCGCTTAGAAATGTTAAGGTTCTTTTGTGTAGGAATTTAGCCACAAGCTGACCAAATTTTGTAAAAATATTTTTAAGGGAACCGGAGTTATCCAAGTTTTGCGAAATAATTGATTTTTTTCATTTAACACGCAACGTAAAACGTCAATTAGAATCAAATCCTTTTTGAAAATGGGCTGGCCCTGAAAAGGGCCGTTAGATGATGATGAACTCTGAAATAATGCTACAATGTATCACACTAACACTATTTTGCCGAAACTGATTGAAGACTGCAACAAGTTAAAGTCAAATGATTTAATTTTTCAACAGGACGGCGCGCCGGCTCACACTTCACGCCTTGCGCAATACTTTCTTGCAGGCTACACTACAGGACAGATTTCATAAAAATGGATGATTGGCCTCCTAATTCTCCAGATTTTAATCCAACTAATTCTTTATCTGGAGACCCATGTTGGAAAAGTATCGTGCTTTCAAGCCCAAACCCAGAAACACAATGGAATTAAAGGCTGTTCTTCAAGAGATCAGGAAAGACCTACCGCAGCAGTCCATTGACAGCGCAATTTTATCTGTACGAAAAGACACTTGGCGGGCATTAAAGCCCAGGGCGTTCATTTCGAGCATACATTGTAGCACAATATCAGGGTCGTCATAATCTAACGGCCTTTTTCAGGGTCAGCACATTTTCAAAAAGGAATTGATTCTAATTTACGTTTTACGTTGCGTGTTAAATGAAAAAAATTAATTTTTCGCAAAACTTGGGTAACTCCGGTTCGTTTATAAAATATTTTTACAAGATTTGGTCAGCTTGTGGCTAAATTCCTCCACAAGAGAAACTTAAATTTTCAAAGCGAAATATTAAGAATTGATTAAGCTATCGCAATTGTGCTAGGTGGATATTTTTTAATGCGCACCCTATATATATATATATATATATATATATATATATACATATATATATATACATATATATATATACATATATATATATATATATATATATATATATATAATATATATATAGGCTATATTTTATATCATTAAATTAATTTTTCCATGATGTATCCGGGACTCAGTAATATAGATCAACTGCTATTACTGATATAGATCATAAGTAAGTGGGTAACTTTATTATGAAGAGAAACTGAATATTTAACTGTAGGTTTAAGATATAAGTGAACAGTAACATATTTGACATTATTATTATTATTTTGTAACAACAGCAACAACAAAATTAGAGTGCTACTGTCGCCAATGACAACATTGAGCACTGTGGTACCAAATCAAATCCTATGAGCAGTGTGTGGGGCCCAAAAACGGTGCGATCCAAAATCCGGGAGTTCGGTCCGAGGTATGTGTGTGTATGTATGTTATGAATTAGAATTTATATAGAAAACGTCTTGCGTGTTTCTGTACGCTAAGGCGATGGACATAGGCCTAAGTTAGCTTCTACATACGAAGTAGGTCCCATTTTCTTATACCTAGGGTTAAGCCCATTAGTAAGCCTACAAGAGCTACTATCCTTCCGTAACGGCACGATTAGTTAGATATACGAGGTTAAGACTTCCACCTATACATCAGTATAGTAAAAGACTTAAGCTATTGCGTTTAAAATCAAACTCTATTTGCATAATATATTTTCAGCTGTCCCTATTGATATCTAATTCATTTCTAAAAATGTAAATTTCCATAGTTCGAACAAATGATATTCTGAAATCGAGTTGATATTTAACCTTTGGCAAGGCTTCCTTTAGAATTAATTATAATTATTAGCATTGTGTTCAAAATTAATATTCTACTTCTCTTTTTCTCTCTCTCTATCTTTCGCAATCCCTCCCAGTATGCTTAGTTATGGATATTAGTTTTGTACTATTTAAACAACATGTAACAGTGCTTGGTAGTCAGACATGGGTTAGTGCTTAGGCGGTTGAATGAGAGGCTGATCGATGTAAGAAGTAGTTACTGGAGATTAATCCATAGAACTGCTCATGCTCTTTCCGTCTGTTTGCCTTATTTCTTCTTAGTTAGTCTTTTGTAGCCATATGTAAGTAGGTAGGCCTATAAGCTATGGTATGGTAATTTAAGTTACTGAACTTTAGGAATTTTTAATTAAAATTTAGAGTAGCAAGCTGTGTAATAGTTAATTTGTTCTTTCAATTATTCAGTTTGTATGTATGTCTATGAATAGTTTGAATGTAGTAGTTAAGTTTATACAATGACTCCGTGATTATAACTTAAGTTGTAAAGTCCAGTTCAGAGTACACAACCACCACTGTACGATTCTTAGGAGGTTATCTGTATAGTAGTGAAGATCTACAGATATTTTTAGTCACATTTAATTATATTAATACGCATTAACTCATTTAATTGAAGTTATAGACCATATTGAAAACTATATCGCTTGTAATACCACATGTTTTAACCGTTAGGCCATTTAGTTCTGTTTCAGTTGAATTAGTCCAGCTAATTTCGAATATTTTACTACTAGATCAGCGCGGCCGAGAATCGAACCCAGGAGAGTTTCAATTCATCTCAGGATCTGTAGTTGAAAACTTAGTCAACTTACTTGACACTTCCAAGCACAGCGATTTGTTGGCATTCTATCAATCACTCGTTAACTCATTTTTGGCTACTGTGAAGACTTTAAATAAATGAGAATAAAATTGACAATATTCAGTATATTGGCCTAATCTAATTTAATAATTTCTCATATGAAAAAAAAATTATGTCCTGTTATACAGTATATTATTAGGAAATTTTAGTAAAATTTAAAATCGTCTGCAAAAATGAATATATGTCTTGGTTTGAATTAGTCGTGTCTATAATAATATCAGATGTAATAGGCCTATATAAGTTCATCAAAATGGGAAATGTTAGTTCATCAAAATGGGAAATGTGACAAGGAAATAAACAAAAGAATAGCCATGGCTAAGGAGGCATATAACAGAATGTCAAACATTTTCAGAAGCCATAAAATATCAATTGATACCAAAAAAAACTTCTTCAATGCTATATTCAACCAATTTTATTGCATGGAAGTGAAGTTTGGACAATCTCTTCGGTAATGGAATCGAAACTTGAGGCAACAGAGATGTGGTTCTATAGAAGAATTTAACATATAACTTATAAAGACAACATAAAACATGAAGATGTTTTACAAAGAATGTCAAAGTTTCGTGACCTTTTGAACCGAATACGACGACAACAGATGAAATTTTTCGAACACATTATGCGGAACAAAATAGTTGAAAATACCTTAGTGACTGGAATAATAGAAGGAAAAAGATGCAAGGGTCGACAACGAATGACGCTTATTAAGAGTCTTAGAAAATGTATGCTGTTAACTGAAACAGAGATGATCCGAGCAACAAAGAACAGAGACATATTTAGGAATATGATCATGACCGCCCAAGCTTGGAACAGGCACAGCACTTAGAGTAGAAGAGACAGATGTTAGTATATATTTATTAGGCCAATATAAATTAACAAACAGTTAGAATATTATTATTATATTACACTTATCCAATGTCCATAAATAAAAATAATCTCATACAGTAGAAAGAGGATATGGTACTGAGCAATACACAATTTGGCTTTAGGAAAGGATGCGACACAAGAGAAGCAATAGGGGTAATGCGGGTTCTTTGCGAAATAAGCAAAGCATAATTATGGAAAGATTTTTTTTGTATATTTGGTAGACTTTGAGAAGGCCTTCGACAGGATTGATTGGATAACGATGATGAAGATCTTGAAAAGAATAGAAATTGACAAGAGAGGTAGAATATTAATTATAAACTTGCACATGAATCAAAATGGAATAATCAAAATCCAACAAGAATACTCAGAAGAAGGCGAAATAGGACGTGGAGTAAGACAAGGTTGTAGCAATTCACTGCTGCTATTTAATATTTACGCTGAGGCAATGATGGAGGAAGCCATGGAAGACACACGGAAGAAGGAATAAAGTATGAGGAAAATTGTTTAAAAATATATGATTTACAGACGACCAAGGAATAGTAGCGGACAGCGACATTGGACTGCAGAAGAAAATGGATATGCTGATTGATACGGCATTGAGATAATGCATGAAGATTAATATAAAAAAGACCAAAGTTATTAGATTTTCCAATAATAAAAGTTAAGTTAATATGAAAATAAATGGTACAAAATTGGAACAGGTATGGAGTTTCAAACATTTGCGATATACTATAACCGAACACGAGAAATGTGTGACTGTAATATGCAGTAAAATTGCACAAGCAAAAGCGGCCTTTGTTAATAGGAAAGAACTTTAGAAAAAAGTCTAAGGTAAGACACTAAGATAAAGACAGTGAAACTTTTTATTTCCACTATGCTAGTGAATGGATGGGAAACATGGACCTCAAGGAAGGAAGATGTTAGGAAACTGGAGGCACTGGAAATGTGGATTTGGTGAAGAATTGATAGGATTAGCTGGACTCCAAAGGTTATAAATGAGGAAGTTCTGGAGAGAGTTTGTACCTGTAGTTAGTTGATAAATGTATTAATAAATAGAAAGAAGAGTTGGATAGGACACACTTTAAGGGTGAAGGTCTATTAAAAGAGGTCATAGAAGATAGAATGGAAGGAAAAGAGGCAGAGGCAGGCCGATATTAGGTATGTTAGATGATTAAAGGACCCACCCATATGTGAAAATGAAAAGAAAAGCGAAAGACTGAGAAGAGTGGATTTGTTACATTCCTTGGACCTGCCAGTAGGCAGTGCACTAAGAGAGAGAGAGACAGAGAGAGGAGAGAGAGAGAGATAGATGGATAATACTTGTTTAATTAATTTAAAATTAATATATAATTAGAATATAATTACTATATACATGTATATAGTATTTCCCCGTGTTGTGCTCGGGTGTGGTCGGACCACTGCAGAATTGAGCAACCGCAAACAATCTGCCGCGTGTACGTAAGAGGCGACTAAAGGCAGGAGCTGAGGATGGCAAGAGGGGACCCACCTCACCATGAAATATTTTCCCCCAGGATTAAATGGTAATTAATTCACCTAACTGAGGAAGGCAATGGGAAACCACCTCAGAAGACATATTTTTCCAAGCTATAGGCTGCATAAGGTATGGATAGGGCATAGAGTTTGTGAAGGGATTAACTTGTTGATCTAAGGAGTGCTCTTATGGAGCGAGAAAACAGACTTTGAGTATGAATATGTACCTTGAGCCTGCCGCTTGGCAGTGCACTGAAGAGAGAGATACATGTATACTAAATATATACAAATTGCATAGTATAAAATTAAGAATGTCTTAAAAGCTTAGGGATATCGACATTAAGTTTTAAATGACAGATCCTGTGGCGAATTGAACCTTCGTAGATCCGAATCCCATCTAAGAGTAAAATTTCGAACATCCATTGTACTGCTTATACGATGAATGGTGTAAATTGCCCGATGGTACTTATTTGTGTTATTAAAAAGTGTTAGATATCAACGTAGTTGATCATTTCACTATAGTGCGTGTTTACTTTTTTATATATTTAGTAGTTTGTAATTTTGTTAAATATAATAAAATACGCTTTTTCTGACTTAGACGCATTTCACGAAGTGAACCGCTAATAATAAAACTTTATCTCTCTTAGTGCACTGCCTACTGGCAGGTCCATGGTACATAACGCCTCCACTCTTCTCTGTCTTCCGCCTTCCTCTTCATTATAATAATAATAATAATAATAATAATAATTGTTTCCCATATCGCGCCTTCAGCCTTTTTGGCATCAGCGATGGGAACGAGGCAGTTGCAAGACGCCATCCTTCATAAGTGCTCCCTTTCTGCCGATAGTTCCATTGACGTTGCGTTGTCAGTTTGGTCCAAAAGCCTCACCTCCAGTGCTCCACCTTCTACCTCAGTCAGTAGCCAGAAATCATGGGACCGTCCTATAGTGGGATCGGATTTATAACAGTCTGTTAGAATCCCAGTCCAATGCAGTAGACAGAGCACGACTCCTAGCTGTATCAACTAAAAGAGCAGCGACTGGCTTCACGCTCTCCCTGTTGCTTCTTGTGGGTTTTTTAGACAATGAGGCGATTCGAGTAGCTGTTAGTTTCCGTTTAGGGGCGAAAACTTGCGAGCCTCACATGTGCCCCTGCGGTCATGAAGTCGACGCTTTAGGTCTCCACGGCCTCTCCTGCAAACGAAGCTCAGGTAGAATGTCTCGCCATCACAATTTAAATGACATAATATGGCGAGCACTTTCGAGAGCAGGCATCCCTTCCTCTAAGGAGCCAAGTGGGTTGTCCAGATCAGACGGCAAGCGTCCGGACGGCATGACTTTAGTGCCCTGGTGCAACGGTAAATGTGCCGTTTGGGACGTCACGGTCATTGACACTATGGCAAACTCCTACCTGAATACGACTTCAGTCACAGCCGGTGGTGCTGCTGTTCATGCCGCCTCTAGGAAGTTGGATAAATACCGTGATCTGTCCTTAGGATATGAAGTTGTTCCGGTGGCTATTGAAACCATGGGCCCGATGAATCCCGAAGGAGTTGACTTTATTAATGGCATAGGCAGACTTATTGCAGAGCAAACCGGCGATAAGCGAGAGACATCTTTTCTTTGGCAAAGGCTTTCCATGACTTTGCAAAGATTTAATGCAGTCTGCTTCAACAATTCTTTTAAGCCGATTGATGACCTCGAGTAGCCGGGCGGCGATTCAGCACGTATTGCTTGAATCGTTTTTATCAAACCCCAGGTTCTTTACACCGGGGTAAAAAAAAAAAAAAAAAAAAAAAAAAAAAAAAAAAATAATAATAATAATAATAAAGGTTTAACGTCCGTTTCCTCATCCAGGGATGATGTCAGGGACGTCCCCAACAGCACGCATCACTACTGATCAATTCACCCAGACCAATCTGCGAAAGGAATGTGCTGCGGAGAAGTAAGGTCCTAAACGAAAGCCAGTCCGGTGATCAAAAAATGGTCAAGGTAGATTGATTATGTCTATGGTGGGAAAAGGTAAGTTTCAAGCTTGCTAGAGAATGTTGAAAGAGAAAAGCAAGAGCGAAGATTAGCAGGTAAAGAGTTCCAGATTGTGGGTTCTGCGTAAGAAAATGAACGTCTGCCCAATGACGTGAGAATATTTGGAACTGAGAGAAGATTGGCATCGGTGGAGTGAAGGGTACGTGAGGGACGATAGGGAAGAAGGTCTATTAAAAGTCGATAGGGAAGAAGGTCTATTAAAGCTTCCTCATTTGCATTTGAATTTCAGATAAGTAAGACGGCTTGCCAAATCGCAGAGTTTTGAAAGTTAATAGAGCTATTTTATATTTTATGCGTTGATTAACATGAAGCTAGTGAAGACTGCGAAGTAGAGAAAGAGAGCGAAATTGAAGTCTAGAGGACTTACAAACAACACGTACAAGAGAATTTTGGACGTGCTGCAAACGATTGAGAGAAGTAGGCAACCCATGTAATAATGACATTTCCACATATGAGTGGGTCTTTAAATCATCTAACATACCTAATCTCGGCCTGCCCTGCCTCTTTTTCCTTCCATTCTACCCTCTATGACCTCTTTTAATAGACCTTCCACCCTTAGAATGTGTCCTATCCATCTCTTCTTCCTATTTCTTAATACATTTATCAATTGTCTATCTGTGCTCACTCTCTCCATGACTTCCTCATTTGCAACCTTTTGGTTGCAGCTAATCCTCTCCATTCTTCTCCAAATCCACATTTCCAATGCCTCCAGTTTCCTAATATCTTCCTTCCGTAAGGTCCATGTTTCACATCCATACAATAGCGTAGTCCAAACCAAAGTTTTCACTATCTTTATCTTTGTGTCTTTCTTTAGATCAATACAACATCATAAATTGATCTTTCTTTAGATCAATATTTCTATAAAACTTTATATTAACCAAAATTATAATTTGTTTTTAGTGCCACGTGTAATGCTTTAAAAAAGAAAATATGGAAATTCCATATAAATATTATTCTTGAATATATAGAGAAATGTAAATGTGGCGTAGAATTTACTTACCTGAAACTACTTCTAAATGTTCTAATAAAAAGTAAACCACATGAATAAAATGAGGTAAAATATTAAATGAAGTTAGCATAGAGAGTATTATAATAGGTAAATAGCTAGAACATTTTAAAACCAATAATCTATTAAATTGCAAGGACGCATTTCTATTGGATCTCAATTTTGTATAAGGAAGAAATTATACTACTTTGGACTTATTTTCTGGAATTGGGAATTTGCACCGCTTTTCGACCTTCTTTATGCTCGCCGGCTTGATTTTGTCTCAATAGTGCTCGAGTTTGTCATTGATGACTGTAGCGCTCTAATTGTTATTATTATTATTATTATTATTATTTTAATATTATTATTATTGTTATTATTATTATTATTATTATTATTATTATTATTATTATTATTATTATTATTATTATTATTATAGCTAATTATTTTAATTTGAATTAATTTAGTCAGTCCACATGGTGGCATTTTAACTTTGTCCGTTGAAAGTTAAACGCTGCCGATTGCCGCAGGGGGTGACATTGCCCTGAATCCACCGCTTTTGGCTCCAGCATGGCCGGTCCCTGCTTCCTCAGTTACCGAACCAACACGACTGTGACTCCCCTCAACAGGCGTTGATGAAGCAATTACGTCTCTGTTGGGAGAACCGTTTTGAGAAGTCAACGGCCCTGAAATCTGGATTGCTGTTAATAGAGAATTCTTGGATAGAGTATCCGCTTGATTAGAGCTCCGTTTTGTAAACCCTGATGAGCTCTGCCTCTCATCCTCAGCCAGCTCTGAGGCCAACGTCTGGTTCAGACTGTGACCCTGGAGCTGTGGCCCCGGTGAGAAAGGCCCCTGGGACACAGATGCCATTCTAGCCTTGAGTATCATCTTCTTCTCGCTGAGGATCAGACCAGTAAACGCTTGTGGATCAGTCTCAGGTTCCGTGGAAGCATTCGAGGAGGAGGAGGGGGTATTGAGAGGCAGGGACGTAGGAGACTTCTCTTCTCTTTCAGACGGGCTGTGTTCAACCCGTTGACGATCACCCTCGTGCTCACGTGCTGACCCAGTGCCCCCTTGTCACCAGTCGGCACCTGAGGCTGAGGCTGCGAGGACTGAACCCCAGGTTTGATTTGAGTTTTTGAGAGAACAGGTCGGGCACCTGTTTGGATTTGGCTTATATTATGGGCTGGAACAGATGAAGCCACAACTGGGATGGGGCTTATATTCTGCATTATTATTCTTATTATTATTATTATTATTATAAGTATTATAAAAATATAACTTAATTATTCATGAACTTTATGATTTCTCAGTCATTCAACTAGTAGTTACAACTGGAAATATTAAATTTCAAGAGAAGAAACATTTTATACTTCTTACCTTGTTGAAGAATCGACTAGATAGATATAGTTAGAGTCGAGAGTGATCAAGCTTTTATCGGTGATGAAGAGAGAATTGTGAAGAACTTGATGCTTTGATCCATCGAGGTTACAAGACTCCAATGTATTGTCGCCAGTATCAGTCCAGAAAATCTGTCCAGCTTAAATATTAGATACATTCAAATAATACACTCTGTAATTATTTATTACAGAGTAGTACATACATTTATTTTAGAAATTCATCAAACATCGACAAATAATTGTGAAAGCAGATAAATCAACAGTAAAAAGTGTGTATCAACATGTAGCATCAAACAGAAACTAAAATTTACCCAGAATTTCATATTTCAAACTTCTAAAGCAAAATTGAAAATTATGGAGTACTTTTATAACAAATTAACAGCCAGAGTAGGCCTATATAGTCTACTGTTAAGGGTGTCCGAAGTATATTTTACTACTTGTAGTATTTTTCATTGTTATGGTTAATAGGCCTATTTTACTATTGCAAGGGTGTTATTGTCATGGCATTTATTTTACTATTGGTATGATACATTAACATTCAACTTTCAGTAGGGTGTACATCGTAATATTGCTAGGCTTGTATTTTATTAATTAAAATACAAGTAGAATACAATTCGCTGGCAAGTTGTGCGACAGCCAATCAATAGTCGACGAGTTCAAATTCAGCGCTCTCCCCGTCACTGTCATGGCATTCAGCAGCGCTCTTACGTTAAACTTGCCTAAGTTAACCTTTCATATAGGGTCTACAGTGTAGACCATGTTTACGCTACACTGATTGCTTTTACAACCTAAATCCCTTATTTCCTTTTGTATTGAAGTTTACGAGTTGACCGATCACTTGCATTTTAGAGGACTTAATCAGCAGCTAAATCAGCCTTACAAAGATAAATTTCGTCTGAATTTCTTTAATAACAGGAAAATTATAAATTTGCGTATATGAGCGTCCATGATATTGAGTAAGGTCAATCAAGAAAAAATATCTTATTTGTATGTTCGGGTCCGCGAGTTGTTGTTGAGCAATCAATAGAACTTTTGTGTTGTAAATATACAGTACATAGTTTTAGTGTATGATTTGATTTCTTCCGTTTTAGCCGATCCTAAACCATGCTACTCTCTGCGAATTGTTCTCCACTTCGATGCTTTTATAACTACATGTAGTCTATATTCCTTTAATAAATGAATACTCGTACAATTACTGTAACGACCTGCAGGTTCTGAAGAACTATCTAAAGGACTGCAATCTTATGGATCTCTGTTTCTCTTCTATCTGCATGAATACACATCAAATGCGTTATGGTCATGTCAAGCTGCCTATAGTTATATATATATATATATATAATATATATATATATATATATATATATATATATATATATATATATATATATATATAATATATATATATATATATATATATATATATACAGTCATGGCCAAAAGTTTAGCACCGATTAGATAAATACACTAAACTTGCCATACATTAATCTGTAGCGCCAGACGTGCTAAAAGTAAAGCAACTACTGTTTATGTTTATTAAATGTCAATGTACTACATACATATTTTCACTAGTCTCAGTATCTGGTGTGCCTTCCTTTGTTTGCAATGACTGCTTTAATCCGGTCAGGCATGGAATGCACAAGATTGCGACAGTACTCGGGTGTTATTTCGCTAGTCCGCACTCGCTTAATTGCTTTAATAAGTTCTTGTTCAGATGACGGATTCATTGCTGCTACCTTCTGTTTCATGCAAACCCACAGTTTTTCAATAGGATTGAGATCTGAGAGGGACCCAGGCCAAGGTCCAAGGACCTCCACACCTTGTTCTGTGAGCCAGTTGGTAACAATGGCTGACGGATGGCAGGGCGCTCTATCATGCTGTAATATTGAACAGTTAAGCAATTCCATGTTTAACAATAGTTTATCTTGCAAAACTGATAGATATTTGTGTCCGTTGATCGAAGTATTTTTCGGCATAAACCATAGGCCACCTCTACCAGTTCCTGAGAAGCTCCACAGACCATTATTGTTGGTGCTTGCCGCACAGACGGTATCACATAGCGGGTGTTATACCGTTGATTTGCTGGACGCCGCACGTTTCTGATGTAGGATCTGAACTGCGAGAACGTTGATTCGTCCGAAAAGAGAGCTTTCGTCCAATTATCACACGTCCAGTGACGGTAGATTCTACAGAACCTCAGGCGATCCTTGATATTCTTGGCGGTCAGGCGAGGTTTCCTTGCTGGGCGTCGCGATGGTCGGTTGAATTCAGTTAGAAGACGTCTTCTCACAGTCCTGCCACTTACTGCTGATCGTGCTTGAGAAGCAATTTACGCTGATGACCAGGTTGAATGCGCTGTAGCAACACGTCGGACTTTTCTGTCAGTGCGAGGCGAGGTGATGCGCGGACGTCCAGACCTTCTGCGAGACTTATAGCACCTCAGTTCATTCATTCTCGCTATAGCTCGAGTCACTCTCGACTTGGCTATGTGTTAACGTCTAGCTACCTCACTATGAGACCTGTTCAGCTCATGCAGTACCACAATTTGTGCACGCTTTATAGGAGAAGTTTCTTTGGATTTTCCCATTGTGCTGATACAATTTCAAATCTCTTACCTTATGAGTATAATATTGTATGCAAAATGTCAAAAACTAAGTTGTTTTGCTACTACAAGGGAATTCTAGTGATAATTCAATAAATGGCTTAACTCCTGTCCTATACTGTGAACTATTCAAGTCGATTTATCAAATGACCAGTAGGAGAGAGATACATACATAAGCTGGGCTGCCAAAAGAGGGCGTAAGTACCAAATAGTGAACCAGAGTTCAGTTACGTAACAGACAATAACTTCCTAACAACCAACAAGTTACTTGACGGTCACTGGTGAAGTCTACGGCTACGCTTGAACAGTCTCTGGCTGGACGTCTGCAAACTGGAATATTTACCTTGCCTGGTTCACAGAGGGTGTATCATGCCAGACACTAATCACTCAAGCAAATAATCATTGTATTAATCAAACAAGTGTATTTAGTAACAAGTGACAGACCAGCATCTTGTTTCTAGTGATTGACCGATTTTCACTTGGGAAATATTGTTACTAAGGCACATTATACAAATTTTTAGTGAATAATGCTCATCGGTGCTAAACTTTTGGCCATGACTGTATATATATAATTGTATATATTTAGTGTGGAAAGTGAATAAGATTATCTAAACATCTCATTGTTTAGGTGCGCCAGGTAACGTCATGATATTTTAAATGGTTGTTCGCCAAATAGATGGATTAATTCGTGGTAGAGCCCATTAGACAGCAAATTCTCTAACGTTCATAGGATTGATAACTTTGATAAATGCCTAAATTGTTTAATTATTATTTAGGCGGTATTAATAGTGAATGATCATTTCAATTAAAGGCCTGTTTAAGATATAACATTTCATGGCTTTGGCCTCAAGTAGGCTATACAACATATATCTTCATAATGTTAGACCAATGTCATTTCTTAACCCGTGCTGTACTGGATGCTGAGGACCGCTGATTGCACGAGTCATAAAACATGACATGCACTAAGATTCTTACCAAAGTCAGAAAGGTCATTCGATTGGTCTTAGCCTAACTTCCAGAAAGTTTTGCAAAATTTTCTAATCCCGACTTTACTAAAGCCGATATTCAAGAGAAGTTGAAGATGCTTATGACAATGATGATGATGAAGATGATGTTACTGCATTGTTTTCACAAGCAATTCAAAGGGCCATGAAACACATAAATACACTCTCTTAATTTATGCCGAAGTGCAGCATATGAATCCATAATTTACATCTAGACTTTTGTATAGTTATGCATTGAATGAAATAGGTTTATTCCCTTCTAATGTTTATCTTGTATCTGCATTCATTTTATTTCAAGTAACATATAATTTATGTTTCTTAAATTACACATGATATACCGCAACATGTGTGTCACATAGTTTAACTGGTTAGTTAGTGTTCATTTTAGTCCATGAGCTAGACCAAACTTACATGCAGATGCTTAATTAATATAATTGATGTATTCAGGTAGCGTAGTGATAATAGACGTGTTTATTCATGCATTTAGCTGTCTTAGTCACAATATTGACAGCGAATACATACTATGTTGTACTGACATCTATAATATATAGCAATGCATATCTACCCCAGGGTATTACTATTATGAATATATTATGAGTTAAAATAATCGTACTCGGTTTAATAGCTGATATCATACTGAGCAAAACTCAATTGGTTTTAGGAAAGGGTCCGGCAAAAAAGAAAAGCTATAGGGACAATGCGGGTCCTTTTTGAAGCCCAAAATAAAAATGATGATTTTTTTTCATTGTGAACATAGAGAAAGCCTTTGACAGGATTGATTGGATAGGGATCATGAATATCTTGAAAAGAACAAAAATTGATTGCAGAGATAAAAAACAAATTTTAAGCCTGTACCAAAATCAAAGAGCAGTAATCAAAGTCTAACAAGAATACTTGTTGAATTACTCAGAAGAAGGTGAAATAGGATGTGGAGTAAGACAAGGTTGCAGCATTTCGCCGCTGCTGTTAAACATTTAAGCTGAGAAAATGATGGAGGAAGCCATGGAAGACATGGAAGAAAGAAACAAGTAGGGGGAAAATTGTTACAAGATGTCAGATTTTCAGATGACCAACTAATGCTTGCAGGCAGTGAGACTAGATTGAGGTAGATAATGATTAATTTGATTGATACTACATTGAAATACAGCGTGATGATTAACATCAAAAAGACAAAAGTGATGAGAGTTTCACTTTCCCATCATATAAGTGAAGTTAATACAACGGTATATGATACGAAATTGAAACAGGAAAGGAGTTCCAAATATTTAGGTCATACTGTAACAGATGATGGAAAATGTGAGATTGAAATAAGCAGTAGCATTGCACAAAGCAAAAGAGTGCAGCGCTAAAAGGAATGAATCTTTAATAAAAATTTTAAACATAGCCACAAAGATAAAAATAGTGAAAACCTTATTTTGGACCACGCTATGATATGGATGTGAAACCTGAAGCTCAAGGAAGGAAGATATCAGGAAACCAGAGGAATTGGAATGTGGATATGGAGAAGAATGAAAGCATTAATTGGACACAAAAGGTCACAAAAGATGAAGTTCTGAAGAGCATTGGCACATAAATGTATATACAGCTGATAGATGTATTACTAAACAGGAAGACGAGTTGGATAAGACACCTTCTAAAGGGGGAACCTCTATTAAAAGTGTCGGTGAAGAAAAAGGCCATAGAAGAAAGTAGAAAGAGAGGCAGGCCGATATTAGGAATGTTGCTTGATTTAAAGATCCACTCATATGTGTACACAAGGGGAGAGGAGATGATAGAGAAGAGTGCATTGCGTTATATACCAGGGACCTGCCGGAAGGCAGTACACTAAGAGAAAGAGCGATGCGTTCAAATTGAGCAAAAAAGGGTATTAAAAGTGGATTAATCTGTAGAGCCTATGAAGATAGTATCGTCGAATAATTGAAAAGCCGTATACTGGATCTATAGCAGAAGGAAACTATTCAAAAGCTGAGATGAACTGACGATAATCAGAATTTACGTTACTTGAAGAAAAGTTAAGATAGATGTATTATTTTCTTGCGATAATGAAAAATCAGACTAGAAGAATATGTACCATAAAGCACTTTTCAGAATTCAAAAATGAGAGAATGAGACAGATAAAGTGACTGCTATAGCGAGATAGTTAGAATCAACAGTTTGGAATTGAGTTATCTGTCTATATTTCTTAAATACTACTGTAATACATCTCTACTTACAAGTAAAATCTGCCGCGATACCAACGGGTTCAGCTAAATCCGACACCAGAGAGACAATTTGCGAGCTTGACTCGACAGATATCGAGAGAATTGCATAAGAATCGCCACTATCAGCCCAATAGAGAATCCTGAATTCAAATAAACACATGCTTTAAGCAAAAAATATTTAAAAAAATTAAATGACTTTGACATTTAATATAAAAATTTTCATTTTCGAAATAAATAAACAAAGTTAAGATTACGTCAGGGCTTTGTATTTCAATTGCCTACAATGCTTAAATAATAGTCTATGATTTCTTAATATATATTGTAAAAAGTAAAAAAATAAAGTAAACACGCATTATAGTAAATAATCAACTATAATTTTCTGAAAATCTTCGTCCTTATTGTTTCTGCTCAAGTTCACGCACTAGTGTAATGTTATAATAATGTGTAATAACAGCGTGCTTCTATGCCCAAGTTATATGACATAACACAGCTAACAAAGTCGAAGACACTTTTGTTACAGGGACTTTTAAATGTTTGTGGAATGTCTTAATAGCGTAGGGGTAACGTCATGAAGTTTTAATTGACAGATCCTGAGCTGAATTGAACCCTCGTGGGTTCGAATCCCGGCCGCGCTGCTCTCAGAGTAAAATTTCGGACATTCACTGGCTTGGTTATACAGGAAATGCTCTAAATGTCCTAACGGTTTAAACATGTGATAATAAAAAGTGATAGATTTCAACATGAGGGCTCTAGGGGGAAAAGAAGTAGAATGGAAGGAAAAAGAAGTAGAGTCAAGCCTTGATTAGGAATACTACAAGATTTAAAGATCCACTCGTGTATGAGTATGAAGTGGAAAGCAGAAGACAGAGATACGTTGAGGTGTATATTAACCTAACTCCTGTAGGCATTCCTGTAGAACATTCGCGTAGGCAGAACACAAAGGTAGAGCTATAATATATACTGCATATATATATATATATATATATATATATACATATATATATATATATATATATATATATATATATATATTTATAATATATATATATATATATATATTTATAATATAAATATATAATATAGTCTATTAAAAGAGATCATAGAAGGTAGAATGAAAGGAAAGAGATGCAGGGGCAGGCCGAGAATTGGTATGATAGATGATTTAAAGACACACTCATATGTTGAAATGAAGAATAAGGCGTAAGACAGAGAAGAGTGGAGGCGTTATATACCTGCCAGTAGGCAATGCAATAAGATATATATATATATATATATATATATATATATATATATATATATATATATGATGACGATGATGATGATGATGATGATGATGAGTAATCTAGTTAGGAAGAATAAAAGGAAAATATTTATATATTTCTTCCCTGCATACCTGGTCTCCTCGTTGAAGGCCATTCCGCCATATAGATACAAGTCAGATCCTTCGTAAATTGTGCGGATGTGTGACGTATCGGCGAGGTTAATCTCTAGGATTTTGGTCTCCAAAAAAGAGATATCCGCATAATACAGGAACCCTCTCCTAGTATCCAGGGCGAGTCCACCGCTGTCGAAACCTGGATATTTGATTAATTAAATTTTTTGTTAATCTACATGACAAAAATTTCTCCTTAGCTGAATTCGTCATGAACAAATAGCTAAAATACGTCCATTCCGTTATTTCAATTAAAGGTGACTCGATGCTTAACCTGGAGTAGTAAAATAATAAAGTATCTGTTTACAAGAATAAAATTCATAGCATATGGTCATAATAGTAATAGTTATGGCTGCGAAATTAAATGATTAATTTAATCGTTATCGCATAAAAAATTAAAAGTTGAAACTTTTTAGCGACTCATAAAAAACATGATGAGCCTACATAGCCTACACACTTCTAATCGAAATCAACATTCAAGACCGTAAAGTATTCAAAATTGGTAGTTAGCAAGTTAAAGAGTACTGGTTACGGTAAATATAAGTACGTGCCTTGACGTTTTGTCTAATTAGTCTGAATTTAAATTATGTATGACTGTGCACTCTGTTCAGGTTAAGCCTTTTTCTGTGTAGTTTTTCATACTTTGTTCCTATACCACTTATCGATCACAACATTTTAATTATGAAATTTGTGAACAATTAACGGAAAAAGAGAAAAAATAATCCTGCATATTTTTACAATATTTGAATCGTTACCAACCACAATGGTTTTGATAAATAAAGGCATAGAGATAAGAGAGAGAGAGAGAGAGAGAGAGAGAGAGAGAGAAACTCAGAGAGAGAGAAAGAGAGACAGGAAAAAATTCACACAGAAGCTGTCTCATCTAATGATATCGAATTCTGTCAGAAACGCCTGCTAATATAGGCCTAAATTAAGGCATCACTACGTTAATATTTACTATAAATTAATCCATAACAACATCACTATTGACGGCACACTGAAATCTATCTAGATGACCACCAGCAATAAAATTAAAACAAACTTATATTACTTAAAATACTCAAGAAAGAATGCTTTTTCACAAAAGAAATATTCGCACTCGCTCGTGCACCAATTAAATTTGGAGGGGGTGGTAAGAATCTTACGGCCAATAGGCACCTTGGGTCCTTTACAGATATACCATGAGGACAATCCATGCGCCCCAAAAGGATTAATGTGGGCACATGGAATGCGAGGACTATGGGTGAAAAGGGAAGTTAGAAATTATAAAAAGTAAAATGGAAGAAGGGCAAATAAATGTCCTGGGGATGACTATAGTGAAGTGGTTGGCTGTTGCAGATTTTGTAAGTGATAGGTATTATATTCAGCGAAGGAGAAAAAAAGGGAGAATGGTGTGGCGAAAACATTAAATTGAAAATTAAGTAAAATATTAACAGAGGTTTTTCAGTGCAGAGAGTGACACACTGATGTTTGTGCTGATCAAAACGGACCCAGTAGACTTTGTCCCTAGCCAAGTATACAAGCTTACGTCTGTCTCAGAGAATGAGGAAATTGAAGCGATGTATGCAAAAATAGAAGGAATTATTATAGGGGGAAAATTCCACAGATCAAGTGATAGCTATGGGGCATTAGAAGGCGTTTACGGGTAAAGGAAAAGAAGGAAATGAAATTGGGGAATTTGGTATAGGAAAAAAGAGAGAGGACAAAAATTGGTTGATTTTATATTCAATGGAATGAGAATAGTGGTAACAAACACTTGATTTCAAAATAAGAAGAGAAGGAGCTACACGTGAAAGAAACCAGGAAATACCGAAAGCTAAGAAAGAGACCGGATAGACAACATTTTGATAAAGCAAAAGTACAAGAATAGCGCACAGAATTTAAGGACTTATCCAGGAGCGTAGGTCAATTCAGAACAAAATCTAGTAATGGAAAATTTGGGCTTCAGCTGAAGAGAATACATAGGAAGAAAATTAATACTAGATGGAATTTGAAAGGAATGAACGAGAAAAGAAGTCAGTTTCAGGAACATGAAGGACTACGAAAGAAGGGGGTAGATGAAAGATGGTGTCACTTAAAGCAGGCTATTAAAATAGGTGCAAACAAGTATATGGCTTCCTTAATTCAATAACGGCTAAAGAACCTTGGCTCACAAGTGAGATGGAAAGGTATTGACACGAGTAATGGACGAAGGAAATATAGAAGCTTAAACAGTGAGCTTAGAAGATGTAGAGACCAAGCTAAAGATCATTAGTGGAGTGAAAACTGTTAGGATTTAACAGAATATGATTTAAGATGGAGGTCGGATCTATTGTAGAAGAAATCATGAAATTGAGAAGAACCGATAGTAAAATGATAGGAGTTGAAAAGAACATTAGTATAATGGGTAAAGATGGGAAATTGAAGACCGAGCTGGAAGAAGTAAGAAAAAGGTGGAGAGAATATGTGTAGAAATTGTATGATAAGGCTGAGAAGCCAGTTCAAGAGGATTTTAAATTCGAAGAAGAAAATATAATAGAAAACGATTGAACGGGCCCCGGTATAATGAAGGAGGAAATATACTCTGCAATTAACAGCATGAAGAAGAGGAAACCATCCGGAATAGATGGTATCCCAGCAGAATTCTTTAGAGTGTTGGAAGGAGAAACACGCAAACTAGTTAGTGTATATGTAAGTATGTATGGAAGTGGACAGTACAGATATTTGGCCAAACGACTTTACCAAGTCAGTGACTATCCCGATCCTCAACAAGGCCAAAGTTGTGGAGTATTCGGATTACAGACAATCAGTTTAATACATTATGCTTCTAAGATCTTATTAAAGATAATTAATATTCGTATTCAGTCGAAAGAGGATATGATACTGAGCAAGACACAATTTGGGTTTAGGAAAGGATGCTACACAAGTGAAACAATAGGGACAATGCGGGTCCTTTGTGAAAGAAGCTTAGAATACGGAAATGAAGTCTTTGTATGCCTTGTGGACTTTGAGAAGGCCTTTGACTGGATTGATTGAGTAAGGATGATTATTATCTTGTAAAGAATAGGAAATTTTTGGAGAGATAAAAGACTAATTTTAAACTTGTACATGAATCAAGGAGCAGTATTCAATATTCAACAAGAATATTCAAAAGAAGGTGAAATAGGATGTGGAGTAAGACAAGGTTGTAGCATTTCGCAGCTGCAGTTTAACAGTTACGCTGAGGCAATAATAGAGGAAGCCATGGAAGACACGAAGAACGAATATAAGTAGGAGGAAAATTGCTACAATATGTCAGATTTGTAGTTGACAAAGAAATAGTAGCGGGCAGCGAGGCTGGATTGCATTAGATAATGGATAGTCAGAATGACACAGCATTAAAATATGGAATGAAGATTAAATTTGTCAAAGAGACAAAAGTTGTGAGAGTGTCCCGGAGGAGAGTTTAAGTTCATATTTCTTAATAAGGTAGAACATTGCAACACGTAAGGAATTTCAAATGTTTAGGTTATACTATTGCTTATGATAGGAAAGGTGAGATTGTCTTATGCAGTAGGATTGCACAAGCAAAAGGAAATATTAATTCCGTAATATTAAAAGGTTTTTAACCTTTATCCGCTAACCAGGGGTATTTTTTTATTCCCATAGTAGAATTTTTGAAATTATTGCAACATGTATTTAACTTGCAAGCAAAATTTTTTATGATTTTTCAAGCACAGTTATAACCTACATAAATCAGAAGAAAAATCCTAAATGTTGTCATACACTATGCTAGTGCAAGTAGTCAAAGTGGCAGTTTCAGCAGTAGTTTCTGATTTTTTTCAAATATGCAACATTTTAATTTGTTTTTGGAAATAAGTTTTTACACATCATCGCTATTGCACTCTACTTTGCAAGTATAAACAGTCTTTCTGTCTCCATGAATTCCACAGACAAATCTCTACCACTTTTTACACTTGATGTAGAGCTTCACATCCTTATGCCTCTCGCACAGCATCCACGACTGCGATGTGTCTCATGCCCGAGAGCTGGACGCTCATGAGGAGGCATGTTGACATATTCCAGGGCTCTATTTACTTACGATTTATAGCATATCCCCGGGTTATTCTGCCTGGAACTCACGAGGGGCATGCACAGATCCTTGCCCATCTCCAGTATGAACAACCCGCGACGATCATTGGAACGGCTTTGCCAATTAGGGTGAAAGGAAAGCCACACCACTGATGAATTATGTGTTTCATCAGATATTTCGTAATTGATCGAGAAGAAAAGTGATAGAGGCCAGCGACGGGTATCTCTCTCTGTTGAATATTAGCGACACATCGTATCAAGTCTGTCGACATCGCCCTTTGAACTGTTATAGTTTGGGATGCTGTCTGGCTTCTTGTGATCTTCCTGAAGGATTTTGCTATCGTGATGCATTGCTGATAAGAGTACGACAGACTTGGTTTTCTTTGGTACCTATAATACTAATGTCATCTGACCATGGAAACCTTTCCTCTGTAGGATGATAGGATTTCGTCTACATTCACATGATCAGATAGTTTGTAACATTCCTTATAATATACAGCTAATTTGTTGACAACATCAATTATAGCTGCCAGTTTGTCGGTTGCTCGCCTTTCTACTCTGGTTTCCTTATCATCGAAAGAAATAAATCGTAGATATTCTTTGAAACGAAGATTGAAGATATTATTCACTACCTTCTAAAAACATTCCTGGCTATATAATTACTCAATAACGTCAACAGCTTCAGTAAGGAGGAAGGCTTACAGGCCAAACCTATTAAGATTCCACTTTGAAGTTTCCCCGTGCAAACCAATTAATAATAGACACGCTAATTGCTAGATTTATTCTGCACACTACACACACTAGCACTCAAAATTTTAATTGAAGATTAATCTATAGCGATATACAAGCTGCCAACGGCCGAAGTTTGGATAATAGCTTGGGGGTATAATTATACCCCCCGGTTATCTAGAACGTCGTTCGTAAGTTGGGTTAGTGGAGGAAGGTTAACAAAAGGGTTCAAAGAAAAGATAACGATAGTGAAAATCTTTGAATAGTCCACGCTATTATATGGATGTACAACATGACTCTAATGGAGAGAAGATATCATGAAACTAGATACAAAAGAAATGTTGAGATGGAGAAGAGTGAAAAGTATATATGGATTCAAAAGGTTACTAGTGAGGAAGTTTTTGAGAGAGTTGTTACAGATAGACAGTTGCTGAATGTATTAAGAAATAGGAAGATTTGAATAGGGCACAAGCTAAAGGGAAAGTCTACTAGAGGAGGTCATGGAAGGCTGAATGGAAGGAAATAGAGGCAGAGGAATGTCGAGATTAGGAAGGTTAGCTGATTTAAAATAATCTCATATGTGAATGTGACGGGGAAAGAAGAAGACAGAGAAGAGTGGAGGCGTTATACACCATTGACCTGCCAGTAGGCAGTGCACTTAAAGAGTTAAATTATTAGAAAACATTACAGGGAAATTGAAGATTTATTTATTTAAACTTTCGATTTTGCATAGCAAATACACAATGTAAGTTTAAATGATTGAGTTGCACATAATTGCAAAATCAGGCTTAACCCAAGGCACTAGGCACTTATAGGAACCCATATAAATTCACACATATACATATACATGTATATAAAAACATATACATACATATACATTTATACATATACATATATATACGTACATACACATACACTTAATTTATACATATATATATGCATACAAATACACATCTACACACGTAAACACAGTATACATGCATCTACATGTATAGATAAACATATATACAGAATACATGTCAGTATATTCAATAGCGTAAGTAAAGGCATTGCCAATAATACAGAAAATATAAAAACTGAATGTAGTAGCAATTCCATAAAAATATTCCAGCAATAAAGAAAGTAGTATATACACTATAGCCCATTGAAATTCATTTTTCAATATATCAGTTAAAAGCAAACATGAAAGAACTAGTTAAATATCAAAAATGTAGATAAATCCTCTTATAGGCCTATTAGCAGCTTTTTAAAAGAAGAAACTGATTTGGCTGAGACAGTTGATTCACTCAATGCATTTCATATTTTAGTAGATCGATATAAAAACGAGTGTAGTGTGATATTAAGACGTGCTGTAGGCAACTTAAATCGGCATGAGTGACCTCGAGTATCAGTAGTAAGTGGAATAAGAAGTTTACCAATATTATGATTAACCATGTTATTCACAATTTTGTGTAGCATAGCCAAGTCATTTACCAATCTACGAATTTCTAATGTAGGTATTCCACATAATTTAAAGGCAAATCTGGAGTAAGCTTAAGATTTTTTGTGAAGGATCGTTGTACAGATTCAAGTCTAATAATTCCAGAAACAGTGGAAGGCGACCAGACAGGAGAGCAGTACTCTAGAATCGGAAGTACATAAGTCTTTTAAGCAAAAATGAGCACTTTCGGATCTCCACACTTAAAGCTCTTGCGAAGATGATAGCAAACCCTGTACGAAATGCCTAATTTTAACAAAGAGGATATTTAAATATTTTATTATTATTTTGATTACAAACGTCACTGGATATTGTCAGGGTTAGTAGCTAGGAAGATACCATCGACCTTGACAAATCAGAAAAATGAAAAATACTTAGATATTTACAAAGTCTTGGACCAGGTTCTAATCTCATTAATACTTGTCAAAAGCAGGAGAGCTAATCCAATACTTAAATGTCTTAGTTATTTAATCACCCAAACTAAGAAGCATTAACACGACTACAGAAATTGTTATTAATTTAAGGAATACGAATTCCTTAATTAATGTATTTCCTTTATTACAAGTAAAACAAAATAAAGTGAATGACAAGCTAGAATAAGTAAAATGACGTGAACGAAAAATTATATAATACTCAAGTTACTAATAATAATTATAATAAAATAGTTTAAGTACCTAAACAAAACATAACGAAGATAAATCAAGGTTACTATATCACCTCTTCATAACACACGGTAAATATAGTCAAAACACTCAATTTAGCTAAATTCAATTTTCACTCTGGGGGTACCTAATTTATGCTAAATACATGAATTTTGGAAAATACAAATATATCAGTACACCGAGCTTCACCCACTTAGAAAACCATTTGAAAACTGGTCTCAAATGTATCCATCAACAAATGAGTCGTCACCCATGAGCTTAGCACGGGAATTGTCCGCCCGTCTCTATATAACTAAGATCGAGTTCACTTAACACACTGGCTCTGTCACGTATTACCCGAACTATAGTCTCCTTGTCTTGAAACGGTTCAACCGGTTTTATAGGTTTTAAATAATGACCCGCCTAGAAGAGCTCTACAGAAGTAACTGGTAATAGGTTTAAGGTCACACGTACCCTTTTAATTCCTGGTACGGACAGTCAATAAATATATCAGGGTCTGCCTAAATTAATAGTGCTATCCCTCACCCAAAACACGGGTCACAACACTTGAGCGTCTCCCTACAAAAACTGGTTCCAAAACTGGGCAATATCTCTACGCCAAAAATTAGAGACAACGGAAAAATTTTATTGGGTGCATCTCTCCTGATGATACACTAAAATATTAATCAAAACTCAAATGCTTATATATCACAGAATAAGGCTCAGCATAGACAATTCACTCCCAACGGCTTCACCGGCTCGGTCATAATTATAAAATTCAGTTTTCTTAAATTAATGAAGTTAGGCCTATACTTATTAAACAAAATATATTACAGGTTCAAAACTTCAATTCACTAGTTCATTGTATGCAAACCGAAGACGAAATTGAAATCATATCTGGCAATAAACAGACTGAGTCCGAACACAGGTACAATCAGCGATACATGGATATACCACTATAGATATATAATAATACAGATAATATAATTTTCTGTATTATAATAATAATAATCTGCGTATGTTTGGACACAGCGGTATGAATACACAGCTGCCGCACACAGGCACGTAGTGGAAGGATCGACAGCTATCAAAGGTTATTGAAGCTAATGACATCCAGTTTAGAACATAAACACGATATTCAAGACGACATCAAGCATATAATATGAATATCAATCCGCGACTGACATATATATATATATATATATATATATATATATATATATATATATACATGTACATATGATATATTTATATGTATAAGATTTAAGTTTTTTAACAAATTGTAATAAAATCTACAAAAAGGATATATTATTTACATTTTAGTATTAGCATCAACAGCATCAATGATGTTTAGAAATACTTACCTGCAGTATTTTCATAGACGACTTCCTGTTGTTTGGTAATCATAGAGAAGCGGAAGATGGTTTTCAATTCATCGTCTGCAAAGTAGAGGTATTGAGTTGTGACGTCGAATGCTGCTATGTATGGTCTGGAACAGTTGATCTCCGAGATATGAATGACATCTCCTGTCACAGGATTTACCTGATAGAATGAACTGTGCAGTGCGTCCGCCACTATCAAATATTCGTCCTCTAGGTACTCTGAATCAATAATTCGTTCAATTTATGCACTTATTTGCAATGCAGAAAATTATCAGGTTTTTAATTAATAAACCACACAGGTGGGAAAATTACATGCTCATATGTAATGCAAATACAAATTACTTGGAAAATGTAATTGAATTACAAAATACAAATTACAAATTTAGTTCTTGGTCAAATTATTAATTACTAAATTACATAATTTCAAATTACATCAATTGCAAATTGCAATATATGCATAAGCGGTTTTTAAAGTACTAATAAATGATGCCAAACGTAGCAATATACTATCAAAAGTAGAGATGGGAATTTTATGAATTTCCAGAGTTCGGGTTCGGTTCGGTTCGTTGAAAATGAAAGTTCAGTTCGGTTCGGGTTCGGTCCTAACAAGGTTTCGTGTTCGGTTCGGGTTCGGCTTGCTTTCCAACTCGCAAAAGTTTGATTCGAGTTCGAAATGGTTTGGTTTGGATAATGTTGCAATTGTTTAACTTTACTTATAATAATCATGGTTATGATAAACATGTTTAAAATGGTTTATGGTAAATGTGCTTACAAATTAATTAAGTCATAGTAGCTGCCACATCTTTTCCTGTGTAATAATATGACAATGGAAAAGGGATAGAAGTGGTATTTATTCCTGTACATTTCTTAAAATATTGTAAGTTGACCAACAAATGTTCATAATATAGATAATTAGTTTTATTATTGTATCTAAGATATTTTCCTTGATTATAACGAGCAAATAGAATGCTTCAGAAATTTTCAAATTTTTATTGTCACTATAGACCTATATATTTGATACATTTATAATTAAGTGGATATGTCTTGGCTAAAATTTGATCCAATATTTCAGAGACAAAGTGCAATTTAGTAACATAAAGATGTCAAATAAAGATGACTTAGTAAACACGTGTACTTCCATAGAAAAGTGAACATAATATACACCGCTTGCTCTCAACTGACCAGTAAGAAGCTTCATAATTTACCTTAGGGTTTTAAATTTGAAACTCTCAGATCAATTATGAAGTTTCGAAAATAGTTATGAAATTATTGCATTGATATGGTGCAAAATTATTTACTCCAGTTAGCCTTAACACATATAGAATGTCATATATAATTATTTGTAAATCTGGCTGCAAAAATATTAAGGTAGTACACTAAAATTAGAAAAAAATCATAATTTAAATTTAACAAAAACAAATCCACCTAGATTGAGTCAAGAATTTTCAGATTTTTATGGGATACTCTCATCACTTTTGCCTGTTTGATGTTAATCTTCATTCCATATTTCAATTCCGTATCATTCAGACTATCCATTATCTTCTGTAGGCCCGTCTCGCTTCCCGCTACCATTCCTTTGTACCGCTACCATTTTAAAATTTGTGTCGGAACCAGCCTTACCTGATTATATGTTGTTAGATACTGTAAGACATGTAAATGCAAAAACTAATATATATTTGTATTGTTCTTACTATCTTTATTTAATGTCAGGCTGGTGAAGAAGAGAGGAACTCCAAGAGTTTGGTTCAGTTCGGTTTGGACGAAGTCTGGGTTCGGGTTCGGTTCGGGATCGGCCAGAGTGTGGGTTAGGGTTCTGTTCGGGTTCGGTCAGAGTCTGGGTTCGAGTTCCCTTCGGTTCGTTCAAAATTCTAGATTTTAGGGTTCGGTTCGGTTTCGGTTCGATTCCCATCTCTAATCAAAAGGTGCTCTGTTACATTTAAATGAGGTTACTTTTCACACTATTTATTCCTCTAATTAACAGGCTTCCTCGAAGGAGCCTGCGAATTAAAAAATGATTTGAAAATGAAATGCACAACTTGTCGATGAGCACCCGAGAAGTTACCAAAAATTTCTCTTCGACTCTGCAAGCTATTGCATTGTTTTAGCTAAATTTAAAATCTGACAACTTTGTATACTTAAACGTAAATAATATAATATCAGTTATATCAATTTCGCATTCTATACGGTATAAAAGTGAAAGCAAACACGCGTTATAGTGCAATGATTAACTATGTTGATGTCTATCATTTTAACACCAGATTTTTTACCTTTAGTCAATTTAGACCATTTTTTAAATCAAGTCCAGTGAATATCCAAGAGTATATTCTCAGATCAGCGCGTTACGAATGCGCTTTCAATAATAAGCAAAAGAAAAACCAATATGTGATACTGTACACGTGCAATATTTAAAAAAATTAATAATAATAACAACAATGATTTTAGGTTTACAAGCGGCACTCTGCAGCATAATCGTTAGTTTATTTAGTTATTTCCTCAATTTACATAAGTTTAACCATTTTTCCATTAAGAATTTCTACAATAAAGTAATTTTTGTTTATACTTGTGGGTTTAACGTCCGCGTCATAAGCCAAAAGGGCTTCTCATCAAGATATCGAACCGACCATCACTGTGGATGATAGATTGAACGGCCAACTCAAGCAGCTCTCAGACTAGACTGATTGGACTAGGCTAGGCCTATTGTTTGAATCTGATTTTAATTTTAATGCATTTTAGCTCTACAAAACTTTAGTTTCTGCTTTAGTTAGTCCGCAATGATTAGCTCTGTACAGTCTAATGCTATTTTCAATATTTATGTTTATTTCTTCCCCAATTTAATAAAGATAAATTACATCTCTATTAATTTGTATAGGTCTAATCATCTTTTTCCACGATCCTATTTTGCTATAATACTATATTTCCGTGTTTCCTGTAGTCCGCTAGATAGAGCTCAATTGTGCTCCTTATGACGGCCGTTTTATTTGCATTCTGTCTCGTTGTACGCGCTTTGTGTATATTTCGATTCTGTTACAAGTAAATGATCATAGTTCTCTTATTGATGATCTGTAGATGTATTTATATGATTCTAGTTCTCAATGCTTGATAAAGGAAGTCTCAATGCAATTCAACTATCTAAGGTGCAATAGATATAGAATAGCCAACTGCATAATAGGCCTATAGTCTACGATTATTATATCATGTCTTTATGGGTCTATTTTAATATATGAAATATTCCTAGCTAAGCAAGCTCTTTATAACAAACCATAGATTGGGTAATTTTAACAAAGACATTTTTTAGCACAGATAAGGCATTTTTAAGTGAATTTTAAGTAAGGTTATTTTGGTTACTGGTTACTCATCATAGAACTTTTATGCGAAAGTCTTCTTCTTCTCCAAGTGCCGTGCCTGTTCCAAGCCTGAGCGGTCATGGTCATATTCCTCCATATGTCTCTGTTCATTATTGCTCTGATCATCTCTGTTTCAGTTAACTGCATCCATTTTCTAAGACTCTTAATTAACGTCATTCGTTGTCGACCCTTGCATCTTTTTCCTTCTATTATTCCAGTCACTAAGGTATTTTCAACTATTTTGTTCCGCATAATGTGTCCGAAAAATTACATCTGTTGCCGTCTTATTTGGTTCAAAAGGTCACGAAACGTTGACATTCTTTGTAAAACATCTTCATGTTTTATGTTGTCTTTATAAGTTATATATTAAATTCTTCTATAGAACCACATCTCTGCCGCCTCAAGTTTCGATTCCATTGCAGAAGAGATTGTCCAAACTTCACTTCCATATAACAATATTGGATGAATATGGCATTGAAGAAGTCTATTTTTGGTATCAATTGATAATTTATGGCTTCTAAAAATCTTTGACATTCTGTTATATGCCTGCTTAGCCATGGCTAAGATCCTTATAGATCCTTATTTAATTCTATGGCTATTTCACACAGAATTCTTAGAACGAAAGTAGCATTCCTTGTACCAGAATCATCCATAAAACCATATTGCACAGGATTTATTTCAGGTCTAATTTTATTTCTCATTCTCATTAGCAGAATTCTTAAATAAGTACAAAAAATAAAATATGAACATTCAGTACCTTTTTGAGCTAATAAATTTTCAGATTGGAAAGCAATTTGAAAAAAAGTAATTTCAAATTACAACATTACTGCAAATTTGAATTGTTAATGAATTGCAAATTATAAATTAATGCATAATTAAAATTATCACTTAATTACAAATTACAATTGTAACTTGTATTTAAATTTCGTAACTGAATTACATTAGACAAAATTACTGCCTACCTCTAATAAACGAACAAATCAATATTTAATATGCCACTCAATTGTATCTTGAATTATTAATATTTTTGTTAAATTCTCAAATGACGACTGTAACATGACGATCTGAATTATTTGGAGAGACTATACATAAACGCCAATGCAAAAAAAATATTTGTTTAATATTCCGTTCGAGGATAGAACGAATATCAAACTTATGAAGCGTGCAAAATCATACATCAGATATCCACGCAAAAAAGAGATTTTATATTGAAAATTATCTCAAATACAGATGCTGTAATTTCGTATAAGCGGCTTCATAAACACCATTTCAATTAAAGCTCTTGGAAAGTAACCCCTAATCTAACACCTCTAATATAGTTCATGAAGACAGGGCGGACACTATGTATGTCAAGTGGATGTAGGGAGATAAGTTTTAGTCACAAAACTGTTAGCAACCCTATCCCTATCCATAAGACTGAAATTCAAATAGTATAGTTCTGTGGTAATACTAGCAATGATGTTTGGTTCGGAATGTTGGGCCCTAAAAAGTTAACATTTACTGAATTTGCATGTGGCAGAAATGATAAAGTTACGTCCAATATTTGGTAGAAGAAATAGGAAGACAGAATTTAAACTGAATATGTGAGGGTGAATTTTAATGTTGAGGGGGTCGGTGATAAGTTGGATCAATCGAGATTGAGATGGCCTGGGCATATTGTGAAAAGGCAGATGAGAATTTAGTAAAGAGAAGTTTAGGAAAGAGCTGGATATTACGCTAGAGAGAGATAGACCGCAATTGCCGCGGGATGTGGTAATTAAGAGGGACATGAAAAATAGGGGATTGACTAATGATATGACGTAGGACAGAGAGGACTGGAAATGTTAATTCGTATCCCGACCCTGGTTAAACTAGAATTTAAGGGAAAATGATGATGATGATGATGATGATGATGACCTTTTAGCAGCACACTGATTATCATACAGTTTCTTCCACATGGACGAAGCGTTGCCATGTAGTAGTAGTACCAAATAGAAGAAAGAAGGGAAAGTAATCAAAATTCAGGTGGAAATCTGACCCCAGCGTAACTACAACCACTCCACCACAAATACGTAATCTACATCTAATCTTCATGCACGTTTAAGCTCATGTAAATACAGAATTAATGAAAGGGCAGCCCCCAACGAAACCGTATTTCCGTATATTGAGCCTTTGATGGCTTAGTTTTTACTTGTTTTCTTATGCACATTTTTTTGTTTTTTGTTTGCACCAACTGGACTTATTGCACTTATTACTTAGATTCTGATAATGTTTATTTAATTTTATTTGTCACACGTTCATTGATGTTAATACTCAGTAAATTATGTGAAATATTGTGAATTAAAACTTATTTTCTTCTTCTTCTCCTTCTTCTATTTGACCCCTACAATTATGGAGCATCTAGCGTATGTATACAGTATATACGTCTTAAATCCAATAAGCACATGAGAGAATGAGAATGTGCTCCACAAACAACAATATAGTTAGCACCCACATAATGCAGACCCCCATTGAAATGATAGAGTAGAAAGTGTCGTGTATTAGATTAGCTACACACATACATGTACAGCCGACAGTAAACAAGTGTAAGTACAAGTGTTAACTCTTACGAATATAGCATTTTGCTGGAGCACAATATCAAGTGTATTTTATAGTCCACTTTGCACATAGTTTTATACAACCGCTAAATAATAATACATATATATATATATATATATATATATATATATATATATATATATATATATATATATATATATATATATAGGAAGAAGAGTTCGATAGGACACATCCTAATGGGGGGAAGGTCAATAAATAGAGGTCTTAGAAGGTAGAATGGAAGGGATAAGAATCAGGGGCAGGCCGAGATTAGGTATGTTAGATGATTTAGCGACCAATGCACATGTGGAAATGAAGCGAAAGACGTAAGACAGAGAAGAGTGGAGGCGTTATATACCAAGGACCTGCCTACTGGCAGGTCCTTGATATATAACGCTGTATAACGGATCCACAATGAATGATGAACAAATTAAACGAAGGATATAATTAAAATAAAATAAAACTATTAATTAACAAATGCTTAAACAAAATATCGAGTATTCAAAAATACATCAAACAGTTTATGGTAGTAGTTATAAATGTCATAATCTGTCATAAAAATTATAATCTGGATAAAGCTTTGTCACATCACTCTAATCAGTACAATGATTATCATACTTTTTCTTACACCTGGACAGAGCGTTGTCTCATCTCTGTTGTCAGTACAATGATTGTCATACCTTTTCTTCCACCTGGACAAAGCGTTGTCTCATCACTGTTATCAGTACAACTATTATCATACCTTTTCTTCACACCTGTGCAAAGCGTTGTCTCATCACTGTTGACGGTACAATGATTATCATACCATTTCTTCCACCTGAACAAAGATCGGTCTCATCACTACCATCAGCGCAATCATCGACTCCATCACAGATCTCATACCTGTACACACACCCAGCTTCCTCGGCAGTACAGTGCACGTAGTCCTGCATACATGTGGCTGCGCATACAAGTATACACATTGAATTTCAATATACATGTACAGTGATGAGCATTCACAAATATTTTCGACCAAACGATAGCTTCACTTATGCCTTGACTTTGTCCCGACGGTGTTGATAGAATGAGAACATAATATAGACGGTATGGTAACCCGAAATTACTTGGCAGAATTAAAAGCAGCAATCACTGATGTCCAGTGAAAGATCTATACGTTAAAAATAGTAGTTATAAAAGTGCTGGCAGCGATGTAATTCTAAATATTTTTATTTGATCTTCTATCTAAGTAAGGAGAGAATAGTTGACTAATGGTATTAACTCAAAAACAGTTCTACTATTGCTAACTTCCAATGACAAGTGTTTCGATTGTTGGTTAAACTTCAATACTTTATTTTTAAGTCTGATATAATGAAATCAAAATCAAAGTAAAAATTGTAAAAATTAAAAATAATGTTTTTCTAAAAATATTGTTCTATAGGAGCGAGCTTATCTCTCTCTCTCTCTCTCTCTCTCTCTCAATCTCTCTCTCTCTCGCGGAACAAGAGAAGCAATAGGGGTAATGCAAGTTTGTTTGCGAAAGAAACTTAGAATACGGAAATGACGTTTTTGTATGTTTTGTAGACTTCGATAATGCCTTTGACAGGATTGATTGGATAACGATGACGAATATCTTAAAAATAACAGGAATTGACTGGAGAGATAGAAGACAAATTTTTAACTTGTACATGAATCAAAGAGCAGTAATCAAATCCAACAAGAATACTCATAAGAAGGTGAAATAGGACTGAAGTAAGACAAGCTTGTAGCATTTCGCCGCTGCTGTTTAACAATTACGCTGAGGCAATGAGGGAGGAAGCCATGGAAAACATGGAAGAAGGAATAAAAGTGGGAGGGAAATTTTGACAAGATTTACGATTTGCAGATGACCAAGGAATGGTAGCGGGCAACAAGATTGGAAAGCAGAAGATAATGGCATTCAGATCGGCTGAATGATACGGCATTGAGATATGACATGAAGATTAAAAAACGACCAAGGTTATGAAAGTGTCCAATAATAAAAGTGAAGTTAATATCACAATAAATGGTACGAAATTAGAACAGGTAAGGAGTTTCAAATATTTGGGTTATACTATAAACGATCGATGACGGGAAGAGTGAGACGGAAATATGCAGTAGGATTGCACAAGCAAAAGCGGCCTTTCGTAATAGAAAGGAACTATTAACGTCTAAAAGTCTAAAGAAAGACACAAAGATAAAGATAGTGAAAACTTTGGTTTCGACTACGCTATTGTATGGTTGTAAAATATGGACCTTAAGGAGGGAAGATATTAGGAAACTAGAAGCATTGGAAATTTACATGTATATTTGGAGAAGAATGGGGAGGATTATCTGGACTCAAAAGGTTACAAATGAGGAAGTTCTGGATAGAGTTGGCACATATAGACAGTTGATAAATGTATCACGAAATGGGATTAAGAGTTGGATAGGACACATTCTAAGGGGGGGGAGGTCTATGAGAATAGGTCATAGAAGGTAGAATGGAAGGAATATGAGGCAGGTGCAGGCCGAGATTAGGTATGTTAGATGATGTAAAGACCCACTCATATGTGGAAATAAAGAGGAAGGCAGAAGACAAAGAAGAGTGGAGGCGTTATGTAACATGTACCTGCCAGCAGTCAGTGCACTAAAAGAGACAGAGGAGCGAGCATCGGATAGATTGTCTTAGTTGATAAATTTCTTAGAGAATTAGAATAGGTCTAGCTTTAAACTATTTGATCAAGTCCAGTACTAAAAGCAAGAGATCACATGTCCAAAAATAACTGGCGCGTTAATTAATAATAAATTTACATGAAGTCCTTCCGTTTGATGATTAACTCTGCTAATATAAGTGGAAATTTTAAATGATTGAAACACCCATGATAGGATGAAGCTGGATACCTGAAACGCAATAGCAATGAATAAGGGGTAGCCTAGTTGAGGATGTTTAGAAAGACATGAAGAGACACAAACTAAATGCATTAGGGCAATGTAAGACAAATATGCAGGTGATTTTGTCAGTGAAGAATGCTGAACGATAAACCCAGGACCGATACAAGCAGAGAGAAGTAGCAATAATATTGTATCTGACGTTGACAGATAAACTTACAAAGTTGGAATATAGAAAAATAATGAAAGGTTAACTTAGGTGAGAATGAAGGCTGAACCAGTAGATATGACGTTAGTGAAAGAGTAAATGACGACATCGGACTCGGAAGTTGAAAATATTTAGAAAATGTACGAACATATTAAAAAGTTAATAAAGAAAGAGAAGGTTAAGGATCAAATAATAATTTTTGAGAGAATGGAATGCAGTTGTTGGAGAGGGAAAGACATAAAACGAAGTTGATAGGTTAGGTTTTTCTGTGAGAAATGAGAGAGGTCAAAAATTGGTTTATCTAGGAGAATAAATTAGTTGTTACAAATACTTGGTACTGGCAAGAAAAACGAAGAAGCAATACATGGAAGGAGCGAGGAGACACAGGAAGGTACCATGAAATTGAATTATATTTGAGTTAAACCTAGATATAGGTTTAGTAGTAAAAACTCAACTCCTTGTGACGATGTTGACTCAGATCAAAACATGGTCATGGCGAAAGTTGAATTAAGATAAAAGAAAATATCGAAAAAAAGGCAGAACAGGGAATGGAGTATGATAGAATTGGAAGAAAATAAATGGGAGTTTCAGCAAGCAATATACATGTAGAGAAATCAATAAACTACAGGCTCAAGAAATAAAGGAAACAAATGATAAATGGAATCTTTTGAAGGCGGCGTGATGATAAAGTGCCAAATATAATGATGGTTTTCAAAAAGCAAAATTTGCTGAGAAACCTCGTATCACAGCTGAAATGTTACATGAAATTGATGAAAGAATGAAATTAAATGATAATAATAATGAGCAGCGGACGAACGCAATATGCAAGATTAAATAGCGATCTTATCATAGAAGAACAACTACCAATGCAAAAGAACAATGGTCGAATTATAACTGTGACGAGCTAACAAAATAGGATGAAAGAGGACGCTCTGATCTGCTGTACCAAGAATTACGAAAATTATCAAAAACCAAAATGAGAAAAGGAACAAGGAACTTCTATATAAACAGCAGGGATGGTGAGCTGAAGACAGAGATGATTGATATAAGGAAAGTTGAAAATAATGTATTGTGGATCTGTATGACAAAGACGAAATAACAAAAGTAACTGATTATAAGTACAATGAGGAAATAGGCTGCTGAAGACGGTGATGCTGGGAAAATTAGTTGTAAAACTCAGGTATGTGATCTGCTGTTATGGTAGCCAGAGAGGCCGCTGAAAATGTAGGCCTAAGTGGCTGAGAAGAACACATGACTCGAGTGTTACTTTATTCTTTTATTATTTACTTCATAATTAAAATTATTCTTTAAATTAAGCTAAATGATTACATTTTCAACTACACGTAAATAGCTTTCATATCAACCCAGCCTTGTTCACACTGGTTCTCGCTGTCTATTTTCGAATGCAACGCATTTTTCAGAAGGCAGCATCGCTAGCTGAGCCCAAAGGCTTCGCCTTCTAATCGCAGAAAAATTGCATTGAATTATTTCATCTGTATAACATACCTCAGATGCTATTGATTTTAGAGGTTATACATTTGATATGTTCACAAAAAGTTAAATTATCATCAATATTTATACCAAGAAACTTAACTAGTTTAACTCTTGACAGAGCATTTCCACTAACAGTAACAGCAAGGCTATTAGCTAATATATAATCCTCATTACATTGGGATGGGTAGAAGAGCATGTGGACAGATTTGGAGCAGTTAATAGTTATTAGCCTTACTCCATTCGCTAATTCGCATACATTCAATGTTAGCCTTTTTGTAGAGGTCTGTTAGATTATTTGGCAGTAACAAAAGTATTTGAATCATCTGCAAATAATTTGAGATATTCTTCAATGGAGATATTTTGAATATCATTAATATATATTAAAAATAAGATGGGACCCAAGATTGATCCTTGGGATACACCAATTTTCATCGGTAAAACAGTAGATTTAACATTATCAACGACAACATATTGGGAACGGTCTGAAAGATATGATTTAAACCAAGTATGAGTAATACCGCGTATCCTATAATGCCTAAGTTTATCGAGCAAATACTGTGATCGACTGTGGCGAATGCTTTAGTAAAATCAAAGAATAACCCCATAACCAAGTTCTTATTAGCCATTTCCATACGTATCGTATTGACACAACTATAGAGTCATCGATTGTTGAATGACCCGTTCTAAATCCAAATTGATTTTCATGCAAAATTCCATTTTTGTCTAGAAAACTAATAAGTTTCTTGTACATAATTTTTTCGAAAACCTTACCCACACTGCTCAAAAGGGAAATTAGTCTGAAATTTTCTTTTTTATCAGGACTTACATTTTTGTGTATTGGGATAACTTTTGCGACTTTAAAATTGACTGGGAAGTGACCGGTGCTAAATGAAAGATTTATAATCTGACTTAACGAAGATATGATTTCGGAGGAAAGTTTCAAAGAATGATTATTCTCAGCATCTTTCCGTCTTCAACAAACAATAGCGACGCTTTAACTTTGCAATGTACAGAGTGTTAGCCAATATACTCAGTATTAAAATATCACCTCACATATTACACAACCGCATAGTTTCCCGGAGAAAGAGAGAGTAACTCAAATTATCAACCGTTTCCTGGAAAGTATGCACTTTTCTACAAACCTGCCGAACTTAATTAACTAATTGCAATAATATGCTAACTCAATATACTACTCTGTCAACACCCCGAGATTTTAAATTTTAAAATGACAAATATTTATGCAATTAAAAGTTTGTGCCAAGTAATAAAGTAAATCAGAAAAGCTGAATTGCAGTGATCACATATCAGAAGTAGTGCTAATATGAAAGTCTGAAGGAAATGAAAAAGTTACATTGTGACAGAAAAGTTCAGCGAAGACTGAACAAATCTGTGGTATACAGTACCTATTGTCGAGAAAAATATAGTATATACATGTAGATACAGGCACCTCTTTGCATATCACAGTTGAATCTGAGCAGCAATTGGAAGAGAAAAATGAAGGATAAACTATAGCTAAGTTCCTAGCCTAATTAACTGCACTATCACTGAAATAGTTACTTGCAGGTGTCCAGTAGTAACAGGATTTAGATGGAAAGAGGCCAAATTGGTACTTCTTAAAGTATTACATAATATGCTTGAGTCTCTAGTAACAGTCTCAGCTTCAATTAACAAAATTAAGATTTTCAAATTCTTAAATTAAAAATTCTGATTAAATTCTGATTATTAAAAATATTTATAATTGCAAATGAAGAAGTTCTTGAATGAATCGTTAGAGATAAACAGTTAATAAATTTGGTAAGAAATAGAACGAAAAGCTGGATGGGACATAGTATATGGAGGATGGTTTGATAAAGGATGTAACAGAAGGAAGAATGCCAGGAAAGAGTTAGAGAAAGACCGAGACATGGGATACTGGATGATCTGATAACAAATTAATATATTAAGAGATATGAAAAGGAAGGCTGATGATAGAATACGTTGGAAGAATTTTATGCCAAGGGCCTGCCGTTAGGAAGTGCACTTGAAGAATATACGACGAACGTGGATCATTGATCATACAGTTTCATGTGTGCCTTAGTTGCCTGGTGACAATATATAAATGTAAAATTATTATAATACATGTTTGTATTGTATATGTTTATATGATTCTATTTTTATATGTTGTTATACATGTTTCTATTATAATTTTGTTGCATATGAATTTTTCGATTTGGTGTTGGTACATATTTTTATCACACGTGAAGAGCCCGGTTGTGATGAGACTACTGAAGAATAGGGCAATCGCACACAAGCTGCCGCTTGTACGTTAGAGGCGACTAAGGTAGGAGTAGAGGAAAGCAGAGGGAACCCACCGCTCCATGAATTTTTTTTCTAAGATTAAATGCTAGTTAATCCAAGTTACAACTGAAGAAGACAACGGGAAAACACTTCTGAAGCCATCTTATTCCCAAACTATAAGCTAAATTAAGGTGTAGATGAGGTATAGCCATTTGTGAAGGAATTAATTTTCTAATCGATTGTGTTCTCTTTTTGAAGTATGAAAAGCAGCATGCTATTATTAATATGCACCTTGGACATGCCGCTTGGCAGAACAATAGAGAAAGTGAGAGATAGAGAGAGAGATTCCTACTCCAGGTGTACTTTCGCACTCAGAGCACTCCATTGATCAAAATAGCTTGATCGCATTAAAACAGATGAGCCTCTGTCAAACCTCTGTGTAGTCAAATTTTCGAAGTAGCCGCCCTCTGAAATTTTTTTCCAGTGTCTTCCTCAGTTTTGTCATTTATCCCATCGTTCGATACGCACTGATTAAGGTTTGTCTATTCTCCGGGGGATAAAGATGGAAGGGACAAAGAAAACTGCACTACAAAGACTTCACCGTACTGTACATGTATTCTGGAGAAGAAGATGTTCATGAGAGTGGTCTGTGTCTTATAATAAAAATCACTGCCAGTAAAGCTTTATTAACTTGGAAACCTGCATCGGACAGAATTATAACGGCACGCTTCGATGGAAAACATGCGAAGGTTACATTGGTTTAAATATACGCACCAACTGAAACATCTGTTGAAGAAGATAAAAATAAATTTTATTCACTTTTACAAGATGTAATGGATGAAATTCCATCTAATAACATAAAATTGTACTTGGAGATTTTAATGCACATATTGGTAGAGATAGAAGGGAGTATTTCCAATCAGTAGGACCTTTTGGTTGTTCATAGGAATACAATGATAATAGAGAACGTATGTTTTCGTTTGCTTGTGCTACAGGTTTAGCAATAGGTAACACTTATTTCAAACATAAGAACATTCACAAATATACATGGAGGGCACCGGTTGGAAATACTCTTAGAGAAATAGATTACATATGTATCGGACATAGATTTCGGAGTGCATTACAAGATGTTGGAGTTTATAGAGGCTATGATGTGTTTTCAGATCATATTATGGTAATTGGGAAATTTAACTGAAATTAAAAGATGTACAGAAAAGAAGAATATGTACAAAACCAATTAAAATTAAAAAATTAAAAAATAAGCAAACTGTTGAAGGGTATCAAATTGCTCTAGCACACAGATTTGAATCTTTAATGAACTCAGAAGATGTAGAAGAACAATGGGGTATGTTTAAGAATTGTATATTAGAAGTAGCAGAAAAACGACTCGGAAGGAAGAAGTGTAACAAACGGGAAGAGTGGATTTCTGATAACAAATGGAAAAGGATAGATGAACGCAGAGAAGCAAAACGGCTTAGAGAAAAAGCAGCAACAGAAACTGAAAAGAATAATATGCACTAAAGAAATCAAAATCTTGACAAAGAAGTAAAAAAAGCTGCAAAATGGATATATTTTTTATCCATTTTGCAGCTTTTTTAACTTCTTTGTCAAGATTTTGAGGGATTCGGAGTGCACCGGATGGAAAAACTCTTAGAGAAATAGATTACATATGTATCGGGCATAGATTTCAGAGTGCATAACAAGATGTTAGAGTTTACAGAGGCGCTGACGTGTTTTCAGATCATTTTATGGTAATTGTGAAATTTAAACTGAAATTAAAAGCTATGAATGGTATGAACAAAAATGCACTGAAGTTCAAGTTGCAGCTTATCAAAATTTCACTAAATCATTATACAGAATAGTCAGAGACGTAATTGGAAAACGCAAAAACACCAATTTGCCCTTTAAGGATAAACAAAACCGCACTCTATGTACTGAAGAAGAACAGAACTAAACATGGATTGAACACTTTTCAGAGACACTAAATCAGGAAACTCCTCGTAACACCTTCGATTTTATAATGCTAGCTGAAGATGAAGATTTGAATATCGATCCAGAGGAGATCTCTATTCAAGAAGTAGAAATTGCTCTAAGGAAATTAAAGAAAAATAAGGCTCCAGAGAAGATCAAATATCAGGGGAATTATTAAAATATGGATCAACTGCCGTAATAAAAGAATTGACTACTTTTTAGCACCATTAGGAGAACAATGAGCATGCCTAAGAGTTGGAAGAGGGGCACAATTTTTAGGCTGCCTAAAAAGAGAGATTTGAGTAACTGCAATGATTGGAGAGGTATAACATTGTTATGAATACCTGGCAAAGTGTTTTGTTCTGTAACACTTGAGAGATTAAAAATAGAAATAGAAAAAAACGTGAAGGGAACATCAAGCAGGATTCAGGAGTAGCAGATCGTGTAATGAAAAATTTTTTAGCTTAAGGTACATTCTACAACAGGGCATTGAATTTCAGCAAAATATCTACATTTTTTCATTGATTTCAAGAAAGCTTTTGACAGCATCAATAGAGATACTTTATGGAAAATAGTAAAAAGCTATAGAATTCCTGGGAAATTCACAGATTTGTTTAAATTATTATATGAAAACTCGTCGTGCAACATAAGAACTCAAACAGGGGTCCCCGACTCTTTCAACATTGTGACGGGAATTAGACAGGGATGTATTTTTCACCATTTCTTTTTCCTTTAGTGTTTGAATTTGTGATGAGAAAGGCTTTTGTAGAAAGAAAATGGGGAATAATGTTGGGTCATAGGAAATTAACAGACCTTGATTTTGCAGACGATATAGCTTTACTAGCAAACGACAGTCATCAACGGCAGGAAATGACATCAGCATTAGAATAAATGCTGCAAAAGTTGGATTAATAATTATTAATCCAACTTTTGCAACTAATTATATTTAGCTCTGAAAAGACAAAAATCCTCACAACTGGGACAGACATATTCACGATAAGAGTAAATCAAAGCGAGGTTGAAAGGGTAAAAATGTTCACGTATCTAGGCAATACAATATCGCAAAATGCAGCAAGTGAAAGAGATGTGGAGTGTAGAATCGGAAAAGCATATGACGTATTCCAAAAGCTCCAATATATTTGGAAGAGTAATAAAATTGAGGAGCAATTAAAAACAAAAATATATCCAAAAATTATTCAACCAGTTTTAATGTATGCATGTGAAACCTGGGAAAGTACTAATAAAATAAAGCATAAATTCAACTGTTTTCAACAAGGATGACTCAGAAGAATTTTAAATATCCACTATTGGGACCACGTCAAAAATGAAACAGTAGGCCTACTCGAAAGGAGTGGACAAAGAAAATTAGATGAAATAGTTTCTGAGAGAAGGTTGAGGTTTTCGGGTCATTTACTGAGAATGTCTGAGGATATTTTGCGCAAAGACTGCAGGTAACTGGAAGCCAACTCAAGGAAAAGGAAACGAGGAAGACCTAGAAGTACTTGGCTAAATACGATCAACAAGGATTTGTGAGCTTTAAATATTTCATGGGAAGACTCTGTGAGGATTGCCGATATTAGAAACGAAGGAAATGGAGGAATGTTGCCTTCCTATGTTCCGTAGAGAACTCAAGGAACTGATGATGATGATTCTGCTAGGGAACTGCAAGGTGACTAGTGCCTCCTCTTATATAATAATATCCTCATAAAAATCAAAGGAATCAATAGAAACCTGGGCTGAGCACTTTGCCTGACAGCGAGTTTAAATTCTGGAATCTTTGATCGACAAATCTGTGGCATCCCAACCTGTTCCTCTCCACAGCTGATACAGCGGACTGTATACTGCACATTTCATATGAAACAAATTATTATAATTAATCTTAAATATACTACAGTGTATGTCACGAAATATCTAAAATAAGATATCTGTCAACTTGAACGTAAGCTAAAAGGACAAGTGGTTTTATAATTGTGCTTTCGTTTCGGCTAATAATATCTTTACCTTTTTCTTTATTTAACCTACGAAAAACCATAATAGTTCCAGAGGTAATTCCTTACTTTAGATAAGAATATTGAATTACTTGAATTGGATTGTTATACCCTATCACTACATATATCACGAATATATATACAGGCTGCGCATTAAAAAAATTTCCCCCAGTACAATTGCGATTGTTCAGTCAATCATTGATATTTCGCCATTAAATTTCACATTTCTCTTTTGGATGAATATTTCCACAAGCTTACCAAATTGTGTAAAAATATTTTTAAAGGAACCGGTGTTATCCAAGTTTTGCGAAAAAATTGATTTTTTTCATTTACCACGCAACGTACAACGTCAATAAGAATCAATTCCTTTCAGAAAATATGCTGGCAATGAAAAGAGCCGTTAGATGATGACAACTCTGTAATTGTGCAACAATGTGTACACGAAATGAACGACCTGGGCTTTGATGCCGGCCAGAAGTCTTTTCTTACTGAAAAATTGCGCTGTCAATGGCTGTGGTAGGTCTTTCCAATCCCTCGAGGAACAGCCTATACTTGTTGTGTTTCTGGGTTTGGGTTTGGAAGCGCGTTACTTTTCTAACAAGGTTCCCCAGAGACAAAAATCAAGTGGATTAGATCTGGGTGAATTAGGAGGCCATTCATCCATTTTCATGAAGTTAGGGCTATATTGTACAAGGAATATGCAAACTTTAAGATCGTATTAACAATTATAAAAATCCTTTTCTAGCTTAATTAGCATTTTAGAGAAATGGAATCAGTGGTTAGAGGAGGGAGAGACTGTTGACGCAGTATATTTGGATTTCAGAAAGGCTTTTGATACTGTCCCTCACAAGAGACTTCTACGTAAGATAAGTCTTGCGAAATAGATGGAAAATTATACAAACGGATCGAAGATTGGTTAAGGGGAAGAAAGCAGAGGGTACGCTGGGTGAGGCTAAATCAGGTTGGGTGGAGGTACCTTCGGGTGTGCCAACATGGTTCAATGTTGGGGCCAATATTCTTTCTGATCTTCATAAATGATATAGATGCAGAAATAGTTAATACTATCTTAAAGCTTGCTAATGATACAAAACTTTCTGGAATAGTTGGTATGAAAGAACAAAGCGACAGTATGGCTCGAGACTTACACGTGATTGGTAAGTAGTCCAAAAATGGGGCTTATAATTCACTGTGGACAAGTGTAAGGTAATTCACTTAGTTAAAATGACCCTAATAGAGAATATGTTGTAAATAATAAGATACTGCATGTAGTGAGTGAGAAGAAGGATTAAGGGCAATATTTAGCCAGGTCCTCAATGTAAGGAAACAACGTCCTGTGTCTGTTAAAGCAGCCAATAAAATCTTAGAACTAATAAAGAGAGCATTCAAAAGTAGAGATAAAGGCATTGCTTTTAGATTGGACAAGTCTTTGATATGACCTCATCTAGAGTATTGTGTGTCAGTGTGGAGACCACACTACAGGTAGGATATTGAGTTTATTGAAGCAGTGCAAAGAAGAGCATTAAGAACTATGAAGATATTCAAATCATTAGGGTATGAGGATAGGCTAAGGTCAGTTTATTGACAATCCTAGAAACCAGGAGAATTAGAGGTGATCTTATAGAGGTTTATAAAATATAAAATAATGCATGGGTTTACGGAATTAAGAGCAACAGACTTTTTTCAAATTCCCCAGTAATGGTTTAAGAGGTCATATATATATATATATATATATATATATAGATATATATATATAATATATATATATATATATATCTTGGAGGGGTATACATGTATATATATAAGATTTAAGAGTTTATAAGGTTTTTAAGAGGTTAGATATATATATATATATATATTAATATATTATATATATATATATATATATATATATATGTATGTATATATATATATGTATGTATATATATATATGTGTGTAACTGTGTAAGTGTGTGTATACTGTGAGTTTATCTGATCGATGTTTCTGGATTTTGTTTTAAATTGCGTCGATTCTCGCTAAGATTGTTATACTGTCATCTAACGCATAAACTAGAGACTTAGGAAATAGACTGATTTCTGTACAAAAATAGAAATTACTAGAAATATTTTATATTGAACTATGATATGTTATCAATATTAATTGGTATTAGTTAAGAGTCTGATGAGTCTTAAACAAGCATATTGCAGCAGTATTCTAAATAAATATAGCATACTGCTAAACAATGCCAAGAAAGCAAAAAGTAGAAGTGTAACAGTTTTAGGGATAGCGAAGAGATTTGATTTGACGGAAAGATTAGAGCGTAAGTGGTCAGTGGTAAATATGAGACTGAGAGAGCTATGCCAAGCTAGAGGCTTTGCTTTTTCGGGTTTAGAGCTACAGCGCAGTATGACTGATGCTGGTGGTATCCATCTAAATTTAAAGGGAAGAAAGTTTCTCGGTGAGAAAGTTTTCAAGCACCTTGTGAATTATTTAGACTAATGTACACAGAAGGTGTGCGAAAAGTAGGTTATGCAGCTATGGCTGATAAAACTAGAAAGTGTTATAGTAATTTAGATGTTAAAAATAACTTAAAATGTGTATACAATACTTCAATTCCAGAAGTATTGTAAATAAAATGTCTCAACTATAGTTGTTGATTAAAGATGAAAATATAGATATTTTGGGAATCAGTGAGTCATGGTTGTCTGATGACATTAGTGATAGTGAAATTAGTTTTAGTGGATACAGTGTATTTAGATGTGATCGAAATGATTTAGTCAAGAAACGAGGTGGGGGTGTTTTGCTGTATGAAAAAAATGAATTGAACCCAAGTCAAGTTAACGATTTATGTGTTTCAAACTTTAAAGAAAGTGTTTGGTGTAATGGCAAGTGTAAGAACATTAGTCTTATTATTGGTGTTATATATAGAGCCCCAGATAGTTTCAAAACCAATGATGAGGCTATGTTTAGTGTGTTTGATAAACTGTATGATAAGAAGGTTGTAGCAATGGGTGATTTTAACTATCCTGAATTGAACTGGGGAAATAGAGAAAACATAGATGAATCTCACTTAATTATAGAATGCATAAATAACAATTTCTTAGAACAGTATTGTAATAAGCCTACTAGAGGCAAAAATTTCCTTGATCTTGTTTTGTGCTCTGAAGAAATAATTAAGAATATATTTATAGGTGAACCTTTTGAGACAAGTGATCATCTAACCATTAGCTTTATAATTCAGTGCAGTTGGATCTGTAGGAAAGTTCAGAAATTTCATTATTTTAAAGTAAACTATGAAGAAATTAAAAGAAATATACAGCATAGAAATTTATTTATGGTTTTAAGTGATAATGATAATAACGATGACGTAGAGAGCTTATGGAAAAATATTAACACAGGTCTCAGGATGATTCGAGATGAGTTCATTAAATTAAAAGCCAAAAATAAAGATAGATGCAAGTGGGTTACTAAAAAGGTAAGACGAAAAAGAAAAGCTGAAAAAGATGCTTGGAACAATTATAAAAATAGTGATACTGATGAAACTTTGTACTGTGAATACACAAAAAGCTTAATAAATCGGTTGAAGAAAATAGAAAAGCCAAGTTAGAATTTGAAAATAAGCTAGCTCGTAATATAAAGAATGATGCAAAGAGTTTTTTTGCTTATCCTAATGCTAACAAAAAGGTTATTAAAATGATTGGTCCTTTAAGAGATGAATATAACAATGTCATAGAAGATAATAAAGATACTGCAAACTATTTTAATAAATATTTTTCATCTGTATTTGTGGAAGAAGATTTAGTTAATATGCCAGTACCGGCTGGGATCCTCAAAGGTAACTTTGAATGCTCCTTACATAATATTGAGTTTGATATTGAGGATGTTATAAATAAATTAAATTCGCTAAATGTCAATAAAAGTCAGGGTCCAGATGAGATTCATGGAAAACTGGTTTCGGAGCTAAGTGCTGAATTAGCACCAGCTCTGTTAAACCTACTAAAGGCGTCAATGGAAATAGGGGTGGTTCCTCAAGATTTTTGGAATGCCAATGTAGTTCCAATACATAAAAAGGGGAATAGCTATAAAGCAGAAAATTATATGCCTATTAGCTTAACAAGCATAATCGGTAAGATTTTTTAAAGCATTATTAAGGATAAAATAACTAGTTTCTTGGAAGAATATAACTTAATTAGAAATAGTCAGCATGGTTTTATTAGTGGGAGTTCTTGTTTAACTAATTTGCTAGATTTTTAGAATACATTACAAAGGAAGTAGATAATAAATATAGCATTGATATCTTATATCTAGACTTTGCTGAAGCGTTTAATAAAGTTTCATATAAAAGATTACTTAGTAAGTTGGAAGCACATGGAATAACGGGCAAACTTTTAAAGTGGATAGGTAATTGGTTAAGCAATAGAAAACAAAGGGTGTGTGTCGAGGACGAGTTCTCGGAATGGGCAGCAGTGAAGAGTGGTGTGCCACAGGGCTCTGTTTTAGGACCTCTGTTATTTTTAGTTTACATCAATGACATTGACATAGATATTCTATCAAAATTTAGTAAATTTGCAGATGATTCTAAAGTAGCAAAGATAGTAAATAACACTGAATATGCTGAGATTTTGAAGTATGATAAACAAATATTACAGAACTGGTCTAGTGATTTTCTAATGGAGTTCAATGCTGAGAAATGTAGAGTTATGCATATAAGGAATAATAATTTAGTAATTGAGTATAATTTGAACAATATAAAATTAAAATCCAAAAACAGTGAGAGAGATTTAGGAGTCTTTGTGGATAGCTCTGTTAAATTTAGTGAAAATTGTAATAAAGTTGTTGTCAGGGTTCGTGCTTCACTATCTATAAGTTTCTTTGTGTTTTCTAAATATGCTACATTGAATTACCACATTGTTGTTGTTGTCGCACGTGGTTGCGAAGAAGATGATAAGTTTGTTGTGGACGATATTAAGGAGGACTTGGATTTTGGTTGTCATGGCGTGTTAGGTAGATTTAGTTTGTGGGAGGTTTTCCAAGTCTATTGTTGAGTTATAGACGGTAGTACCAGGATACTCGTCGTAGATATTTTAGTTTATAGTACTAGGATACTATCGGTGTAGTTATAGTGGAGTGTCAGTGAGTTTTGTAAGTCCAGTAGCCTATAGTAGATTTTTTATATTAGTAGCATGCCAGTTTTAGCTCTAATTTTACTATAGCACCAGGCTGTAGAGATTAGTTCTAAGATTAGTCGTCGGGTCTATAAATTAGTTATAGTAGTTGTTTTAAGGGTGGTTCTTTAAAGATATAGTTTAGCTATGTTGCTTGAGTAGAAGGGGTTACAGTGTTGAAATTTAGTGGAATGTAGTGGTTGTGATTTTGTGCTGTGTTTTGATTCTGAGTTTATTATGCCATCATTACTGTATTAGGAATCTTAGTTTATTGTATTAAATACTACTTTCTTATTTAATTTCTAAACACTGATTTTGTTATGTTTTAATTACTTTAGTCTATAATGAGTTTATCGAGGCCGGAATAGGGTTTAACGTCCGTGTCTGACAATTTGTGTCTCAGACTTAGACCCTGTTTTGACATATTGGTGCCCTTGGACCCGTGTGTTGAGATTGAGTATGGTAAGATTAATTAGGATTTAGTAATAGAACATTATTGGTATTTGAATATTATTATTAGAATTGGTACGTAGTAAATTTTAACTTGAAGATAATATCAAGAATATGCCATCTTGTATTTTAATTTATTCATGAGTTCAATTACTATTTTTACTGACTAGGAGTGAGTATTTATGAAAGCTTAATTACATTAGGGACAGTTTAATGTATGATAGACGTTAAATTCGAGGTAAATGACAATTTTGAGACTCCGAATAGAAGAAGAATTTGATAAATTAAAATACAATATAGAAATATGAGAGATAAATTGTAAGCATTACAACTGTTTTATTTAACTAATTTTGCAAATACTGTTGTGTTTGTGTGTTGTGTGTCTGTGATTGATTGCTGTATAGTGCGACTTTTTGAAGTTCGGCAGCGAATTAAATCTACAACAGCTACGCAGAAGTCTAATTCCATTCTATTAACCAAGCTCGTACGCTCGTGCCAAGAAAATGGCAGATAAACCAGGTGATAAATCACGAATAAGGACGTCGGTGACAGCCAAGAAAGATGAGATTGATGCAGATGTACAATTCAAGTTTCCTGCAGCTAGTGAGATCATTGCTGTAAAATGCTCTGGATCTCTTTTGTCTGGGGAATTTCAGACTCGTGACGTTATTACTGAGTCAGGCTTATCTCAGGGGATGACAGATTTCACTGGAGCTTCGTTATCGTTTTTCTCTGACTCTCATATTCTCAGCTCATCAGCCCATTTCCTCTACCAGATCTCAACAATCAGTTGCTACATCTCACCTGTTTATCAAGTTCCCACTACGATGACGCAGGCACCTTCGTCTCTTCCTCAGACAAAATTTCTTCCTCTTCTCAAAGTCTCTTCCTCTTCTCAAAGTCCTCAGGATCCTTTAACAGTAATGTTGCAGATGATGATGTGGAAGGAAGAACAGAGAGAGAGAGAAAGAGCAGAACAGGAAAGAATACGAAGAGAAGAAAGACAAGCAGAGTTAGAAGACCGCAGAAGAAGAGAAGAGTACGAGATGAGACTTTTAAGAGAAGAAAGAGAGAAAATACGTCGAGAAGACATTGAAAGACAGGACAGGATTAGAGAAGCAGAAGAAGCTCAAAGTCAGAGAGATAACGAACGTATAATTCCGCAAGAAATCGATGAAATTGACAGCTATAGAGAACTGGAACAAGAATCTAAAGTAGAATGCCTAGCGGTTCTAAAAGAATTACCTATGGCAGATTTAACGGAGGTAGAGACTATTCAAGTACTTCAGGAAGTTCAAGAGACAGTACAGTCAGCTAAAAGACCAGAGAACAATGTGACACATGAAATTAAGAATGAGTTGACATTAGAAGTGAAATCAGTAGTGGTAGTATCAGTACAGCAGACAGATGGTAAGAACAGTAACAAGATCAGTGATATCAAGCCGACAAGGTATGTAGAAGGAAATTGGAGGGATAAATCTAATTACTATCCAAGACATCATAGAACTCAATTCACAGGAGCGTATTTCAAGAGAGGAGGTTGGAATAAGAATAGTCCTGTTGATCAGAGGAGTCCCTGGTGTTGGTTTTGTCGAGACCATACACATTGGACCAGTTACTGCAAACATCGTCATCAGAACTCATCACGCTACTCTTGTTTTTATTGCGGAAATCAGAATCATAAATTAGTGAACTGTCCTGAATATATTGAGAGAAATAGAGTAGAATTTAATCGTCAAGGACAATTTAACAGAGACAGCAACATTGCGTATCATATTAATGATGAACGGAGATATGACAGACGTCCAAGTTATAACAAGTTTCAGAATCGAAACTACGAAAATTATCATAGGAATAGTGACAGTGATAATGAACTGAGATGGAGAGATATCAGGAGATTTGACGCACGTGATAGAATGTTTCAGTGGCAACATAGAGATGCAGCATATCAGCACGGAGATGAACAATATCAGAGACTTTATAATCATAGACGTTACAATAAATATGATTATCGAGATAGTACGTATCATGATAGAGACATTCAAATAAGTCGTGTGATGCAGCCTTGTCGAGATCATTTCGAGAGACGCAAGAGCCCGGTTATCGTAAATAAACAGAAATCAGATGACTACGAAACGAGATTCATCGGCCAGATACCGACTGATCACAATATGACCAGAGTTCCAGCTCTGCTAGAGAAGAGAAATATCCAGTGCAAATCAGGGATCAGGCATCCAGTGTCAGATCGCCTGCGAATGATTTGAACATTATAAATAACAACAGACCATTGTTTCACGAGAGAAGCGGATTCACTTTAAAATTTCAAACTCCCATGAAATCTGGAAATAAGTTCCAGGGAAGAGATCATCCAGCAATAACGTCAAGCAGCTTGAGGAATTATGATGAGATCATTAATAAAATCAGAGAATTTCAGTGTAATATCAATCATTTGGTCAAGGAGATGTCCATTAGGTGGCATTGGCTACTTTCAAAGGTGATATAAAGTGATATGTTACTTATACAAGATGTATACATGTATTAGTTTTATGTATTGCATAAAAAGAAATAATAAGCCGATAGAATTGAATTGTTTAAACTTGAATTGTTCAGACTTGAACTATATTTGAATTGTTTGATATTAGTCATAAGTTTGTATTAAATAGTAAATAGTAAACATCAATAGATATGTTTATTAGGAGTTTGTCAGGCTATTAGGCAGCGGACAGATTTGTATTATTGTTGAAGTGGTGTTAGAAGACTGTTAGGTAACACAACTGGCATGTATGTGTAGAAATTGATTATCAAAAGGTTACAGTTAACGCTGCTAATGTTTATAAGTGTGTATCGCAGAATTTTGTCCGAAGATTATTATAGCTGAGGTTGTATATGACACATTGAGAGATTGCAATTGTCATAAGATCATTTGTTAGAGACAGATGATGTGGTTATTGTATACTGAGAACTTATCAGTTTATGAAACAGCTGATAGTGTTAAAATATGTTTAGCGTTCGTAGGGGACAGACAGCAAATGGGTCAGAATGTAGCAAGACTGTTAAGAAAACAGTAAACAGTATATACACTGCATATAATGCGCTATGAATGTGCATAAGACTGATCTAGACAGACAGTAGACATTTAGATAACATTAGACATTTGTGTAGGTGTTACGAAATGTGTCATAAATGTGTGTAAGGCTAGTCTATTAGAGAGATAGCAAACATTTAAGTGACATCTGAAATTGATATAGGCTACGTAGCATTAATGTGTAATGGATGGTGTATAAGACTGGTATTAGAGACAGCAAACATCTAGATGACAAGACATTTATGTGACTGGTATAATTATATGTGTCACAGTAGGTGCTGCAAGACTATGAGAATGGTAGCACAGGTTAACTTGTTAAATGTAGAGGGAGGTGTAGATATGTATACATGGATGATGGAACAAAAGATTTTCAATTATTGAGTATGTGTGGAGTTATGAACTGAGAAAGTAGATAGATTATTGATTTTGAGAATTTCTGTGAATTTTTAGTATTAAGTTGTGCAAGTGCAACTTTGTTGTGTTTCACGACATATGAGTATTACATTGTATTTGCTAAGTATTTATATATGCAGACTATAGTACAGTTATATATGGTCTTATTAGGACGCAAGGCGAAGTATTTAAATGAAATATCAGATTTTGCTGAATATTTTAAGTCAGAATGTTTGTTAAATATTTATAAGTAATTTTAATTTCTTGGAATAAAGGTGTTGACACAGTGGTCAAGGATTGATTTTGCTTTGTTTAAAGTTAAGTATTTAAATTTTGTGTATTTATTAGAAGTACTATAAGATGTAATTAGTACTACAAGATGTGACGTTATTGTATACCAGAGTCAGCTAGATAAATGTAAAAGTTAGTACATCATATGATTTGTATTCTAGTTCTTGTACGTTTTGTTATATTAACTGTAAGAGTGAACTATTATGCTGATTCATAATGAAGTTATGGGCTATATAGAAGTTTTAATTGAAAGCTGTGTTGTGCGTAACTTTATGATGTACTTTTGCTAAAGGCTAAAGTTGAATGGTTAAGCAGTGAATCCTCTATTACTGTCAGAAACATTTTGAGCTTTATTTTTGCCTCAAAAACTAGGGGAGGTGGTAAGGGTTCGAAGTGAAATATTTAGAGAAATTTAAGTTGCTCATACGTTGTTTTTTTAGTTGTTTTTGCGCTATTGTTACGAAACAGTGAACCCTTTGTTATCGCTTTCTTCGTCAAAAATTGTTCAGTTTTATTTCTGTCTTAAAAGCTAGGGGAGGTGTCAGGGTTCATGCTTCACTATCTATAAGTTTCTTTGTCTTTTCTAAATATGCTATATTGAATTACCACATTGTTGTTGTTGTCGCATGTAGTTGCGAAGAAGATAAGTTTGTTGAATGTCTTAATAGCGTAGGGGTAACGTCATAAAATTTTAAATGACATATCCTTAGGTGAATTGAACCCTCGTGGGTTCGAATCCCGGCCGCGCTGAGCTGAGAGTAAAATCTCGGACATTCACTGAAACTGGTTATACGGAAGATGGTCTAAATTGCCTAATGGTTTAAACATGCGGTATTAAAATGTGATAGATATCAACATAGTTGATCATTTCACTATAATGCGTGTTTATTTTTACTTTGTTGTGGACGATATTAAGGAGGACTTGGATTTTGGTTGTCATGGCGTGTTAGGTAGATTTAGTTTGTGAGAGGTTTTCCTAGTCTATTTTTGAGTTATAGACGGTAGTACCAGGATACTAGTCGTAGGTATTTTAGTTTATAGTACTAGGATACTATCGGTGTAGTTATAGTGGAGTGTCAGTGAGTTTTGTAAGTCCAGTAGCCTAAGTAGATTTTTTATATTAGTAGCATGCCAGTTTTAGCTCTAATTTTACTATAGCACCAGGCTGTAGATAGTTCTAAGATTAGTCGTCGGGTCTATAAATTAGTTATAGTAGTTGTTTTAAGGGTGGTTCTTTAAAGATATAGTTTAGCTATGTTGCTTGAGTAGAAGGTGTTACAGTGTTGAAATTTAGTGGAATGTAGTGGTTGTGATTTTGTGCTGTGTTTTGATTCTGAGTTTATTATGCCATCATTACTGTATTAGGAATCTTAGTTTATTGTATTAAATACTACTTTCTTATTTAATTTCTAAACACTGATTTTGTTATGTTTTAATTACTTTAGTCTATAATGAGTTTATCGAGGCCGGAATAGGGTTTACAGTCCGTGTCTGACAATTTGTGTCTCAGACTTAGACCCTGTTCTGACAGTTGTAAATAGTGCTAATTGTGTATTAGGAATGATTAAAAGAACAATTGCATGTAGAAATAAAGATATTGTGGTAAGGCTATATAAGGCTCTTGTCCGGCCCAAAATTGAATACTGCGTTCAGGCTTGGTGCCCTTATCTTAAGAAAGATATCGATAAATTAGAAAGGGTACAAGCTAGAGCAACAAGGCTGGTATTTAACTGCCAAAAACTTAGCTATGAGAATAGATTAAAATTCGTAGGATTAACCTCTTTAAGTGAGAGAAGAACTAGAGGAGATTTAATAGAAGTTTTTAAAATACTCAAAGGCTTCAGAAAAGTTAACTATAGTATTTGGTTTAATTTATCAAACAACAGAAACACTAGGGGACATATGTATAAACTTAGTAAATTTAGAAGTAGACTAGATTTAAGGAAATTTTGTTTAGTCAGAGAGTTATAAATGCTTGGAATAGTTTGCCAAGCGAAGTTGTAGAAGAAGAATCAGTGAATGCTTTTAAAAACAAATATGATAAACATAGGAACTTGTAAATTAGATGCTAATTGCATATTCATTGTGATAGATATATATAAATTTGATATGTTGACGTAAAGTTTGTATGATTTGATTTATAAAGTAGGACTAATTAAGTATTTTACGATGTACAGATAGGTGAAATTAGACATTTTATATTGAACTATGAGGTGTTATCAGTATTAATTGGTATTAGTTAAGAGTCTGATGAGTCTTAAACAAGCATATAATTGCTTCCTGACTCTGTTATGTTATGTTATGTTAAAAGTTTCAACTTGAGTTATATAAATATCGTTTGAATCGTAAAGTTAAGGATGATTCTAGATTTTTCTCTTAAATAACTTAGATTCTCGTTAGGAAATGGATTGATTTCTGTACAAAGAAATAGTATTTAATAGAAAAATAGAATTATTAATGAGCATTTTAATACAAAGTTGGTTATTGAAAGGAGTATCTACTTATCTCAATCTAAAGGATTAAACTCGATAAGCGTTACGGTACGTGTTTATTATAAGCTATTGCCAATACCGCTTGGGATTTACAGAACTAAGCGTCACCCGTCTACTAGCTGTGCCCTATAAAAACAAGCAGTTAAGCTGCTGATACAGCCGGAGACTTTTAACCCAGTTACTAGGACAGCTGCTGAAGTCGCGTTGACCTACGCAGTAGTTCTCTACCTTTTCATCTCAACAGCTGAAAACTATACACTAATGATATTATGCTTATTTACGCGTCGGCCGACCTTTTGCGCTATCAGAATACTAATTGTAAGCCGTCTAGGCCTACTCGTAAGACTATGTTTAAGGATAAGCTCTGGCGACCTCGTGCGGATAGGCAACTAGATACATGATGTATCTAGATTGGATAAGGATCCAATCTAGATATATCCTCACTCGATCATCTAGGAAACTCTCCTCCTAGCGCAATGAATCAGTGCTCCCGTAGCACGCCCTCTGCTCCCGCTCAAGATCCAACAAGCGGAGCAACAACTGATTCAACCAGCGGACCGAATTCAGTGAATCCCGGTCATCCAGATACAAATCGCGTTAGTCAACAGTCAACGATTAATTTAGGTCTAGCATTACGAGTACTGCAGCTCAATGTAGAGGGACTATCTCATGCGAAACGAACTTTGATACAACAACTAGCAGCACACCATAAAGTTGATGTCATATGTTTGCAGGAAACTCATATCATGCGTAACGAAGATAGATTATTATCAATTCCAGGTGACGATTTAATATCTGTAAATTTGCACTCAAAGTACGGAAGAGCTTCGTATGTGAGAAACAACATATCTGATGCTGAAGTGGGACAATTGTTCACATTTTGCGACACGTTCTCCGTTGGAGACTTTCACCTAGCGAACGTCTACAAACCTCCTAGCATGGAATGGGATAAGACAATGCTGCCCGAGCTACCCCATCTTGGATTATTCGTCGGTGACTTTAATAGTCATCATATAGAGTGGGGATATGATAATGATAATCAAGATGGTGAAAAATTGGTGGAATGGGCGTCAAATATGGGATTATGCCTAGTGCGTGACCCAAAACAGAAAGGAACATTTCACTCAGCCCGATGGAAACGTGATTACAATCCTGACTTATGCTGGGTCACAACAAGCAACGGTCATGCTCAGCCTGCAACGGTAACAGTTTTGGACAATTTTCCCCGCAGTCAGCATAGACCAATTCTCATACAAGTTGGTTTGAAAATTCCGATTATAAATAGTACCCCGAAGCTTTGATGGAATTTTCGTAAGGCCAAGTGGTCGATATTTACGGAGATGCTAGACCGAAGTGTGTCAGCCATTCCTACGACGAAGGCCTCAATAGACGAATGCTACAATCGTTTCAAGAAGGCTATATGGAAAGCAGCTGCAAAGTCAATACCCGGAGGTATCAAGCCGAGTTATATTCCAGGCATCAACGACGAATGTGCGGAACCGTTAAGGGAATATAAGGAAACAGGTGAAGCCGATGTAACAGATAAAGTAATTGAAGCACTTGACAGCAGCCGTAGAGCAAAACGGCGAGAGAGTACATCAGAGATGAGCTTCTCAAGATCAAGCAGAAAGTCTTGGAGTCTCATTCGTAGATTAGGAGCTGCCGAAAAACCTATTCAACCTCGTCAAGTGCCTGTCACTCCTAATCAAGTTGCCTCAATATTAGTAGAAGTGGCTTATGCTCCCTTGGAACCGAGAACTAAACTTAGAAAACAGAAGGAATGGAGGAAATTTAGGATTTCGAATCAAAACCTCGATCATTTCGAATCCTTTTCCGTGGAAGAATTTATACTAGCAGTGAAAGAAGTGAAAGTGGGAACAGCAGCAGCTTATGATGCCATATTCCCAGAATTTCTAGCCCACCTTGGCCCACTTGCAACTTTATGTTTGTGTCATATTTTCAACTGAGTACGAAATGAGAAATTGATGCCTAGAGACTGGAGGCAAGCCAAAGTGATTGCAATTCCTAAACCGGGTAAGGATCCAAAATGTGCATCTAACTACCGCCCGATTTCATTGCTGCGTGTATGTTATAAGGTTTTTGAAAGAATTATTCTTCGACGAATCCAGCCAATCGTAGAGAATATATTACCAATTGAACAAGCTGATTTTCGTCCTGGAAGATCCACTTCTGATCAAGTCCTGGCGCTAACGACCTCCATTGAGAAAGGTTTTCAAGAAAGTCTCAAAACAGGTGCAGTAATCCTTGACCTCACAGCTGCTTACGACACTGTATGGCATAAGGGTCTGCTAGTATAGCTCTCAAAATGTATGCCACAATGGTTCACGGATATAGTGCATACGTTTATGAGGGACAGACGTTTCAGAGTTCACATGAACGACGGGAAAAGTCGATGGAGGAATCAAACGAGCGGTCTCCCAGAAGGGTCTGTTCTATCTCCTACCCTATTTAACCTTTACATCAGTGACCTGCCCCCGACTACTGCGCGACAGTTCGCTTACGCGGATGACATTTGTTGCGCTGTCCAAGGTCAAACATGTGGAGAAATCGAGCGTACGATATAGCCAATATCGTTATTTACATAACATGTCGTTATGTAAATAACGATATGTTGATGATGACTAAATATGTATAAGAAATGGCGTCTCATTCCAAGCTCCATAAAAACAGTCACAAGTGTGTTTCATCTCCATAATGCTAAGGCTAACTACAAGCTTAATGTGTCTATGGATGGTACACAGCTACCCTTTGATCCTCTACCGGTTCATCTTGGTGTAACTTGGGATCGCAAGCTGTCGTACGAGGAGCATTTGAATAAAACGGCAGCAAAAAAAAGTCAAGAAATAATCTGTTGCAGAAATTGGCGGGAACAACATGGGGCGCGGATGCAGTCACATTAAGAATATCAGCGATTGCTCTGTGCTATTTGGTAGCTGAATGCTGCTGTCCATCATGGAAACGTTCGCCTCATACAAAACTCGTCGATGCGCGTCTAAATGACTCCATGCGCATAGTTTCTGGGACAATTAAATCTACTCCAACGTCGGGGCTCCCAGTTCTTTGTAACATACTGCCCCCTCATATCCGTCGAAAGGAGATAGCACACAAGCAACTGCAGAGGGTCCGTGAAAATCATGCCCTCCCTTTATCACTGGACTTGTCTAATCCTCCTCCGAAGAGACTCAAATCTCGATATCCTGTTTGGGAGATGCTGCAGTAATATGATCTCTTGGCGCCTCTGTCCCAGTGGAGATTAGAGTGGTCAGTCGCTGATGTTAGAAACCACCATCTGGTTCAAGATCCGTCTCAAGCGCTAATAGGAATGAATCTCTGCAGAGGAAGTTGGAGCCATTTGAATCGTTTCCGTACGGGTCATGGTAGGTGCAGAGAAAGTGAGTTTCGCTGGGGTATTTGTGATTCACCGCTTTGCGACTGCGGCCAATCGCAAAACATGAAACATATCGTTGAGGACTGCCCTCTAACCCGCCTACCGGGTGGACTGTCTACGCTAAGTTGCCGTACAAGTGAAGCAACTATCTGGATTAACACATACGCTAAATAAATAAATCGTAATTGCGCTATGGGGATATTTCTTTAATGCGCAGCTTGTTTATATATATATATATATATATATATATATATATATATATATATATATTTATTTATTTATATATAGAATAATAAAGGTTTAACGTCCTTTTCCTTATACAAGGATGATGTTAGGGACGTCAACACTCTCTGTATATATATATATATATATATATATATATATATATACCTTTTATTCGCCACTTGGGCAACCAAGACACACACAAAACAGAAACAGAAATAAACGCAAAATGTGCAAAACAAAGAAAATAGAACATGAAGAAAAACAATAGATTGCATTTCGAAAAAAGTAGCCTATGCAATATAAGCACATCAATATCATCAATATTGAAACCGCATTGGTTACATTTGTCAAAATTTTCACAACAATACCTATTGGCATGATATACCAATTTTTTCTTTCAACACTGCTGAAAGTTTAGATTTATTACATCTCTGTAGTTATTTTTAAAATCCAGAGCATTAGTATGGAAATATATATATATATATATATATATATATATATATATATATATATATATATATATATATATATATATATATATATATATATATATACACGTATATATATATATTATATATATACACACATATATATGCATTATATATATGTTTATTTTTATGAAAAAGTTAAATAAAATTTTTTTATGAGAATCCATTCATATTTAGAGATTGTAGAACAGACTCAAATATTATATATAAAAAGTGACTTACTTAATGAAAACATTGTCAATGATTAAAAGCTTTCTTGACGACAGTTGACTTGTTTGAGTCAGGTTAATGCAATCTATGATTCTCCAAAAGCTATAAAAGGAATTGTTTCTGTTCTTCTTGGTTAGTAAGCAGTCCGTTGAACGAATGATAAAGCTCAACGATGCGCTCAGCAGCGTCATTCACGACCTTTCATTGACTTGCCTTTCTCCGAGCTTTAATGTATACGTCATTATTGTTCCAAGTACTTAGATCTTCTAGAAAATCCTGATCACGTCTAGAGCTATGAACAGATTCCTAGTGTTCCTTGTTATGAAATCAAATAGTATTTACTTGGTATATAGTTATAGCGTCAACAATAATTCTTCGTGGGGGATAGTCACGTGAACCTTCGCTTTCAAGCGCTCTTATCATGTCAACTTTTTCATCAACGGTAACATCTGCATCAATAATGCCAATCCAATCAGAGTCATCTCATAAACTTTCAGCTCCAAGAAAAAATTGAGACAGCTGTAGAAGCTCTCTATAATCATCACGCGGTTGCAACTGAGACCGCTGCCATGATATGAACGTGAGAAGATCGTCCTTGTCCGATTCTAACTCGGCAGCGATATCACGATCGGCTACTCCACTTTCAAACTCGTGCCTATCAATGGAAGTCCAGAAGTCTGCAAATCTCTGGAAGTGCTAAAATTTTTAACTAGTCTCTCTCTCTCTCTCTCTCTCTCTCTGTGCACTGCCTACTGGCAGGTCCATGGTATTTAACGCCTCCACTCTTCTCTGTCTTCCGCTATCCTCTTCATTTCCACGTATGAGTGGGTCTTTAAATCATCTAACATACATAATCTCGGCCTGACCCTGCCTCTTTATCATTCCATTCTACCTTCTATGACCTCTTTTAATAGACCCTCCACCCATAGAATGTATCCCATCCAACTCTTCTCCCTATTTTTAAATACATTTATCAACTGTCCATATATGCCAACTCCCTCTAGAACTTCCTCGTTTGTAGCCTTTTTAGTCCATCTAATCATCTCCATTCTTCTCCAAATCCACATTTCTAATGTTGATTTGGAGAAGAATGGAGAGGATTAGCTAGTATTTTCAATAGCATTAGTAGCATTTTAACTAGTATTCTTATATATATATATATATATATATATATATATATATATATATATATATATCCTCTATATAGAAAAGTAAGTTATCTCCTTCTAGACGACGGACTTCTTGTTGAGCCATTTTGGTGTCCACTGGACTCAAGCAAACCCTTCTCGCTTTGACCAAGCAGAATATGTCTGTCTTCTTCAATATTTATCAAAGTCAAAGCGTCTGCGTGTGCAACATCAAACAGCTCATCAATGGTTTGAGCAAACCTATCTTCCCTACCTTGCTACACTTCGGTTCTGCGTGCAGCACTGTTCTATAATATCTACCACATGGAATGTAAGTGTTTTATCTTATTTAAAATCTGACAGTCTTGTTTTGTTGGTACCTTTGCTTTCCCCCAAAAGACACAAATTTCTCGCGCAGTGTTGGTTGCATTGTCTTGAATTGTTGTGACTTGCTATGACGATGAAAGAAACCTTTGCAAAAACCTATTTGTCTGAAGGGAGCTTTGATCCTGTAATAGCCAGCATTGTACTACCCATCAACCAAATACCTCTGTCATTTTTCTATTTGTAACTTTGCAACTAGCCATCTCGCAGAAAATATCTTAAAAACACTGAAAATCTGTATAGTTCACCTTTGATTCAGACTTCTTAAATAAACAATAAAACATGTGCTTTGTGAGCAAAAATTAAAGAACATAACTTCATAGATAGTTGCTATTTTTATTACACTGAATCTCTATGTTTCTTAATTGAATTTTAATTTATTCAATAAATAATGAATCATCTTTGAATATTAAGTAAAACGCCGCATTATCTTGATAATATATGAAAACTTCAGCGGTCTTGTGCAACCTCAAAATACACTGGTTTACAAAAAACACTTTTGGAGCGCACAAACAATGGCATGGGGTGTCTATAGTAGAGTTTGAAATTTTAACAACTACACCCCAAAATAAGGAGTATACTGATATGTAATTTTTTAACGTTTACTATCAAATTTTTATTAATCTTAGTAAAACGTTCAGGTAAAGTAAAAACCTTAAGTAAACTTAATCCAGCCTATAAATACGTCTACAAAGCTACTTTAGAATTTCTAAAATCTCTTTGAATTTGACTTTCTCCTATGTTCTGCATCCGGGTCTTCACGATACAACATCCAGCAAGAGTCAAAGAGCACCGATGAATTCCATTTACCTTAGTAACGTGACTCCATAACCGATATGTCCTGATGGAATCATTCACGATGTACGTCTTTAACAGCTCCGAGATTTTCTATAAAGAAGTCAATATGGTAATTCAATAAGTGTATTTTCGGTGACATAACACTCCTGCATATTCCTTAAACATTTTCAGTAGTTAGGAACACGATGGTTTCCCAGAAAATCTGTAACCACAGCCTTAAAGGTTCTCGTCTGCAGCAGGTTCCATTTCATCCATCTTGATGCCAGAAGTTCTGATTGAGATTTTGACAGAGAGAATTCACGCATAAGATAGTTCAGTTCGCCAGTTGTTATCAGGAGAGGCTCACTATTGTCATCCTGCATGTAATCTGAGTCATATATATCTCCGTCGTAATGCATATCAGATTATTTCTAAGCTTCAGGAACATGTAACTCTGGTGGTCGAGGTACAAGAAGACCCTCACCATGTGGGACTGGAATCCAGCCTGGAGCAATATCAGGATATGTTATACCACTACAATTCTTGACATGGAAGCCAGCGATATTGCTTAAACAAAAGTAGCAGTCAGTGACATGATCCAGAGGCTCACGCTACACCATGGGCACAGAAAATGGCATAGACTTCCTTCTACCACGCAACCATTTACCGAGCGATATTGAGCATGTACAACAGATTAAATATGGAGCCCACTCCTTTTTGTCTTGATCGCCCATTTTATACCTAAAGTAAAGATGATATGCTGCTCGATCAAGGATTGAGATCTATCTCATGTTCTTCTTGGGCAAAAACTCTCCACAGACGTAGCAGAGCTTGTCTGGATCGTTCACACAACAACATCTAGTAGACTTTTACGATCCTCTAGTGCATTCTGAATTTGACATTGACGTTGCAGCCATTTTTACAGGAGACAGAAGGTAGGAAGGTGGTATTGTGCTTAACGTCAGTGTTCAGAAGCTCACAAAGGCTCTTCAGGACGATACGACACACTTGAGCTACTGTCAAAATATCTCGTACTCGCTGACTATATGACTTGACAAGTTATACTAGTGTTGAGAACTTGAAATTATACATATATAATTAATCTACTATTATTGTAGATATAATTTTCTCTATAATCACGCATGTATAGGACTTTTGCTATTGGTCAGACAGTGGTCAAGCTGCAAAGTAATTGAATCTGATTGGTCATTTAGCAAATGACCAAGCTTCACCTGTGGTAGAATACTTGCAGATTCATGGAAGAGAGAGATTTCAAGTTGTGGCGGCCGGACGGGCAAGTCCACAAGGCGTAGGCCGAGGGCCGAAACCGGAGTCGAAGCCGGAGTATTGATATTTCAGCGACTGTGTTTTTAAATCTTATATTTAGTTTTAAGTTTTAGTGTTCGTACATATTAAATTGTAGTGTTGTTTTATTTACTATTAAACTGTGAGATACTATTTAGAAATCTGTGCCTTGACTTCGATATTTTATCAGTAAGGATTAATCACAGAGAGCCTCACAACTACTTGAGATCGGAGTCCCACACACCTCTGAGAAATGCCATCCCATGTGTGCTATTTAGAGCAGGCCTAGGCATTCAGTTACAGTCACGGACCGAACAAACGTACTATGCTGTGCTCCAACGGCGAGTTGCTAGGCAGAAGGCAGCATGAGCTACGCGAATTTCTTATACTAGCAAAATAATTAATATTGGCGTGTACTCTATTTATTTATTACTGGCGACATGAAATTGTGGGGTTTAATTAAGTTACTAATTTTTCTCATTATAATGCTTACTAGGCTGTTGAAATTACATGAAACGTAAAAATTCATTTTACTTAGTTATAATTTAACTTTATTATCTTATTATGTCTTATTATTATTGTGTCTTATGGTAAAAGCGGGTATTTAATTTATGAAGCGTTTATTGATAGTGCTGGAATTAGTAGGAACTCTATTTAAGTTTCTTATAATTCATTTTTGATTGTTTTATGCTCTTATGTTCTTATGTGTATGTGTGATTATGTATGTATATGTGATGAATATCTTATGTCAGTTTTTGACGAATAAAGAAATCAATATATTATCTAACATATAAGCTATATAAAAATATTATATTATGAAATTGCAGTTATATAATAATATTACCCTTATCCTAAGTTCACTCCAGGAACAGTTGAAGTTATTACTAAATTAGTTTTAGACTCTCCAGCCAATCATTGTGACTTATCCCAACCTCTCTTTTAAAGAAGTGTATTCACATACTTGCTCCTGTATTAGCATTGATTGTTAATCTCTCACTCTCTCTCTCTCACTCTCTCTCTCTCTCTCTCTCTTTCTCTACTGGCATATATCCTCACGCTCGTAAGTTTGGAGTAATTACTCAATTGCTTAAAAAGCCCACACTGGATAAGGAATCATTGTCGAATTACAGGCCTAAATCTAATCTATCATACATATCTAAACTCACTGAAAGAATTGTTCTTCAAAGGCTTTCTACTCATCGCTCTTACAATGATCTATTTAATAAGCATCAAGCTGCTTATACTAAGCATCGTGCAACTGAAACGGTGCTTCTATCTGTGTGCAATTCTATTGTTAATGCCATGTGCACGCAACGCTTAAATGGATTATGTATGCTTGATCTTTCGGCCGCTTTTGATACCATTGATCACAATATTCTTCTGGAACGTCTTTCTTCCAGGTTCGGTATTCGTGGAATTGTTCTTGATTGGTTTTCCTCCTATCTGACGGATCGTTCTTTTAGTGTGAAAGTGATGGAGTACATCTCTTCGCCTTCCCACTTAAAGTATGGCGTGCCTCAAGGCTCCGTTCTTGGTCATATCCTCTTCAACCTCTATAAAACACCCTTAAGCTTGCTGATCCCTTCTCATTCAATTGATCATGAACTGTATGCTGATGACACTCAAATGTACACCAGTTTCACCCCTAACTCCTACTATGATGCTGAAACCCTCCTGCAACACAATTTTCAGTCTATATCCTCTTGCATGTCTGCTAATTTTTTTGTACTTAATCCATCTAAGACTGAATTCTTATTTAGTGGGACACTTCAACATTTTCTAAAGTTGAATGGGAAAACTCTTTCGTTATCATCGGGTATTACAATATCACCTGTTTCTTCTATGAAAAAGCTTGGTGCTATCCTTGACAAACACCTAACCTTCCACGAACACATAACTAAAACTTCACAAGCATGTTTCTTTCATATCCGAGATCTTTGTCGAATACGTCCATATTTGTCACGTGAGACAGCTGCTACAATTGGTGTTGCTCTTGTGCAATCGAAATTGGACTACTGCAAATCCCTGTTTTTAAATCTCTCTGGCTGTGAGATAAATTGATTGCAGTTTGTTCAGAATTCTCTTGCGCGAGCAATTTTTTGTAGTTCCAAATACTCACATGTTACGCCCATTTTAAAGTCTTTGCACTGGATAAAGGTTAAAGAGCGTATCATTTACAAAACAGTTTCGTTAACCTATAAGTCCATCACCATCCCTGGACAAACTTTTATGTCTCACTTTATTAAAGTGATGCAGCCTGCTGTTACTCGATCTTCTAAATTAATTACTCTTGTGAGACATAGCTTACTTTCGCGCTCTAAGCTATCTAATCGTTCTTTCCAGCATGCTGCACCACATATCCACATATCACATATTTCCAATATTCGGAAATCTTCATTTGAAGCATATCGGCCTTTGCTTTCATATGAGCAGTTCCATAGGCAATTGAAGACCTATCTTTTCCATCTCTCCTTTCCATCCAGTGTCCATGAGCAGCGACCTGCACCTAAACCTCCTTTTCTGTAATTCCCTTTACGTTGGACTGATTTTCTGGATTTTTGGAATTTGAACCGTTTTTGGACCTTCTTTTTGCTCGCCGCTTGATTTTGCCTCAATAGTGCTCGATGTTGTCATAGATCACTGTAGCACTCTAATTGTTGTTATTATTATTATGTTATAGTTTAGCTAGGTTGTATTGAATAAAGGGTTATGTATTGATTGTGGTCTAAATATATTGATTTCTATTGTCGTGGTTAAAGTAATTTATTAACTTCTACTCACTGTTTGGTTCTCAGTTAACTATGACATTATTAATGTATTAGTGTTCTTATTTTATTGCATTAAACACTACTTTCTTATTTAATTTCTAAACACTGATTTTGATATGTTTAATTAGTATAGTCTAAACTGAGTTTATCGAGGCCGGAATAGGGTTTAACGTTCGTGACTGACATTTTCTGAGTCAGACTTAGATCCTGTTTTGACAATATATATATATATATATATATATATATATATATATATATGTACATATATATATATACATGTCTATATATATATATATATATATATAATTATATAGATATATATACATGTATATAATAATATTATATATATACATGTATTTACATGTATGTATATATATATATATATATATATATATATATATATATATATATATATATATATATATATATATATATATATATGATTTTTAAATCGTTTGGGATCTTCTATTTTTGGCTTGGATTAGAGGCAACAATGTTTGTTTTTGTCATTGACGATAACAAAACTGTATTTTTTGCTCTTGTCAATATTACTCAGATCAAAGCATGTATATAATTATTGCGCAGTATATATAATAAATAAGCAAAATTGTATAAAATACACTTAAAAGATGGCTACAATTACCCGTAGGAGGTAAAGTAGAACAGAAAATTCTGCGTCCAAGTTAGGGAAATGTAAACACCATCTTCCATTAGCCTCAAGGGCATCCTGTTCCCACCATTGAGATCAGCTGATTCCAGGAGATTTGTGGATGAATCGATCCAGTACATGATCCCAGCTTTAGAGAAACAATAATTATTGTAATTATTGCGTTATCTAAATCCGTGTTGATATAGGCTAAGTTATATTTATTGATACATTAAATCACCTTTATTGATAGCATTATTTTGCGTAAGCCAAAACCACATCTTTACTGTGACATTTAGCAGTGCTGTAAGGAGTACTCAGGAAAATACTTAATAAAGACAAAATCGGGTAGACAGGATGGTTTTCTCAGGGAATGACGCACTCTGCCAGGTAAATGTCAGTCAAAGCTGAGGAAGGCTTAGGGGCCCACCTCGTCAAAAAACATATCCCCCAAGAAAATAATGGTATATCACGACAAAAATGAACGCTCCCAGTCCCGTGCACCCCTTAAATGGGGAGAGGGTGGTAAGAATCGCACGGCCAGTCGGTGTGCATTACAGATATACCAAGACGACATTCCATGCGCCCCAAAAGGATAAGTGTGGGCACATGGAATGTGAGAACTAAGGGTGAAAAGGAAAAGTTAGAAAATGTAAAGAGGGAAATGGAGAAAGGAAAAATAAATGTTCTGGGGATGAGTGAAGCGACGTGGTTGGGAATTGGAGATTTTGAAAGGGATTGGTACAGGGTTATATACTCCGGAGGAGATAAAAGGGAGAAGGGTGTGGCTACAATATTGGATAGAAATTTAAGTGAACGAGTAACAATGGTTCTTCAGTGTAGTGACAGACTGATGTTAGTGCGGATCAAAGCAGATCCAGTAGATTTGGTGTTTATCCAAATCTACATGCCTACATCAGCCTCAGAGGATGAGGAAATTGAAGCGATGTACGAAAAAATAGAAGGAGTGATTAAATGAAAAAATCCACAGATCAAGTGATAGTTTTGGGGAATTGGAACGCGGTGGAGGGTGAAGAGAGAGATGGAAATGAAGTTGGGAAATATGGTCTATGAAAAAGAAATGAGAGAGGACAGAAATTGGTTCACTTTTGCAATAGAATGAGATTAGTGGTGACCAACACTTGGTTCAAACCTGAGAAGTGAAAGCGTTACACGTGGAAGAAACCAGGAAGCACCGGATACGAGGGAAGATACCAGATAGACTACATTCTGATTAAGCAACGGTACAGGAATAGTGTGAAGGAATAGTAATTCAAACCACAATCTAGTAATGGCAAATATAGGGCTTCAGCTGAAGAAAATACTAAAGAAGAAAAGCAGTAAGAGATGGAATTTGAACGGGTTCAAGGAGAAAAGAAGTCTGTTTCAGGAAGCAGTAGAAAGAGAAGTTAAGGAAATGAAGGACTTTGGAAGAACAGGGGAAAATGAAAGATGGTGTCAGCTAAAGGAGCTTTTAAAATTGGTGCAAAAGAAGTTTATTGCATTCTTAAAGCAAATACAGCTAAAAAACATTGGATCACAAGCGAGATGCTAGACAAAATGGATGAAAGGAGGAAATTGAAAAGTATAGATACCAGCCATGGCCGAAGGAAATATAGCAGCATAAACAGTGAACTTATAAGAATTACAGACAAAGCAAAAGATAATTGGTGGAGTGAAAAGTGTGATAATTTAGCAGAATATGATGGAAGAGGGATCTCGGATATATTACACCAGGAAGTCATGATATTAACAAGAACCGATAAAAGAAGAAAGGAGATGCAGAGAACATTAGAATAATGGGTAAAGATGGGGAATTGAAGACAGAGCTGGAAGAAGTAAACGAAAGATGGAGGGAATATATAGAAGAATTGTATGATAAGGCTGGGAAACCTGTTCAAGAGGATTTTAAAATAGAAGAAGAAAATATCGTAGAAAACGATAAAAGGGGCCCCGATTTAATGAAGGAGGAAATTTATTCTGCAATTAACAGTATGAAGAGGGGAAGGCAGCCGGAGTAGATGAAATCCCAGTAGAGTTCTTGAAAATGTTGGAGGGAGAAGCACTCAATAAGTTAATGGAGGTATGTATGGAAGTGTACAATACAGGTATTTGACCAGACGATTTTACCAAGTCAGTGATGATCCCAATTCCCAAGAAAGCCAATGCTGTGGAGTGTAACGGATTACAGAACAATCAGCTTAATACCTCATATATCGAAAATCTTATTAAAGATAGTTAATAATCGAATTCAGTCGAAAGCAGAGATGATACTGAGCAAGACACAATTTGGTTTTAGGAAAGGATGTGGCACAAGAGAAGCAATAGGGGTAATTCGGGTTCTCTGCGAATGAAGCTTAGAATATGGAAATGACGTTTATGTAAGCTTTGTGGACTTCGAGAAGGCCTTTGACAGGATTGATTGGATAACGATGATGAATATCTTAAAAAGAATAGGAATTTACTGGAGAGACAGAAGACTAATTTTGAACTTGTACATGAATGAAAAAGCAGTAAACAAAATCCAACAAGAATACTCAGAAAAAGCTGAAATAGACTTGGAGTAAGGCAAGGCTGTAGCATTTTCCCGCGGCTGTTTAATATTTACGCTGAGGCAATGATGGATGAAGCCATGAAAGACTTGGAAGAAGGAATAAAAGTAGGAGGGAATTTGTTACAAAATGTACGATTTGCAGATGACCAAGGAACGATAGCGGGCAGCTATATTGGATTGCAGAAGATAATGGGTAGGCTGAATGATACGGCTTTGAGATATGGCATGAAGATTAATATAAAAAAGACCAAGGTTATGAGAGTCTCCAATAATAAAGATGAAGTTAATATTACAATAAATGGTACGAAATTGGAACAGGTAAGAAGTTTTCAAATTTCTAGGTCATACTATAACCGATGACGGAAACTGTGAGATGGAAATATGCAGTAGGATTGCACAAACCAAAGCGGTCTTTGGTAGTAGAAAAGAACTATTAACAAAAAGTCTAAAGAAAGACACAAAGATAAAGATAGTGAAAGCTTTGGTTTGGACCACGCTATTGTATGGATGTGAAACATGGACCTTAAGGAAGGAAGATATTATGAAACTGGAGGCATTGGAAATGTTGATTTTGAGAAGAATGGAGAGGATTATCTGGACCAAAAAGGTAACAAATGAGGAAGTCCTGGAGAGAGTTGGCACAGATAGACAGTTGATAGGTGTATTAAGAAATAGGAAGAAGAGACGGATAGGACATATTCTAAGGGGGCAAGGTCTATTAAAAGAGAGCATAGAAGGTAGAATGGAAAGAAATAGAGGCATGGGCATACCGAGATTAGGTATGTTAGATGATTTAAAGACCCACACATATGCGGAAATGAAGATGTAGGCTGAAGACAGAGAAGAGTCTAGGCGTTAAGTACCATGGACCTGCCAGTTGGCAGTGCACTAAGAGAGAAAGACAAAATAATTTGATGTGAAAATAAAAGTGAAATAATAATAAAGGAAAAGTACAAAAGTAGTAGAAAAAGTTGGGGACTGGCTCATGTTGAAATCAAGGCTAAATTGGCCGTGAAATCTAGCTCATTTCTATATTTATCCTTGGTCTGCCTGATGAGTCATAATTACATGTAGTTTATGCACAGCCTAGTCTAAGAAAGATTAACCTATTAATGCCCAACTTTTCCTTTCTTCAAAATTTTTTTTGGTGACATGTCTTTAGGGTCACAATAATGGAATCAGGTGATGTTTCTGGATTCTTTTTACTTTTTTGAAAAATATCTTAAAAAATATTTGCGTCCCATACATGGGATCGTAGACACGAATAAACGCGTATTTTCAAGCATCGCTTGTGATGTGTTAATTGTTCATTGGACATCTTATGACTATATCTGAGACATCAAATCAAAGATAAGCAACTAAGAATTAAGAGTCAACCACATATTTATAGAATTTTTATGGGTAGTAGGCCTATGTGCTCTAACAAAGCGGTAAGGTGCCTAGCTCTGCTCAACACGACAAAACATCACATGCACTTTTTACACTAACTTTAGGCTAGTCATATCAGTCCATAGTATCTTAGATTTGTTGTAGCTTGATATTAATATCAAATTTTACAGTGTATAAGGTGTAACAGTTTGCAATACACTTTATGTGCAGGCCTAAGTAGCACTTACAGCATTTGTGTTGTGACGTTCCTCTACACCTCTCGCTATGCAGCTATGTTTGCTGTGGTCTGTGTAATGACCTTCATGATCAAAATGTACATAAGCAAGAACACGGCCATTCAGAGAGACCTGATACACAGTGGTCTGCCCAATCTACAACGAAATGTGTATGGTATCAAATACCCTTGGTATACATTTCACCAAAATTGCAGCAAATCAAATTATTTATCTAGTATTTCTGATGACTTGCTATGGAGAGTCGTGCATTCTGCATATCGACAACCGATCGACATCTATGCGAAGAGTGACCATCATCATTTACTACATGGTATGCTGATGTGTATAGGCTGATATATTTTGATCAATTTGGTCCTTGCATCTCAATCCACGCTAGTAAGCCAAGCACTACTATGTTTGCTGCACCTCAAACACACGCTCTTTCGTGCTAGATCAACGCGTGATATTTCCAAGTCGATTAGCAAGTGCATTATGGTAATTCGAGGTGAATATTTGTGAAAGCAGAACTTTCAGTCCAATGAACAATAAAATGTTTGATTTCTGATCCTAAATACTTGCAAAAACACCCATGCTCAATTCCTTCCTATTCTTGAGTTTGGTCATGAAATATTTGGATACTTGGTTTACGCGGATGGTTCATGTTGCAACGATTCCACTAAAATAGCACTACCTGTAGTAGAGAGTTCAACTGTAAGCTTCTGAGGGGCAAACAGATTGTTATAGTAGAGTTGATGGTGGAAGTGGTGTAAGTTCTGCTATTACATTTATACTGTATGTATCTGTGCTGTAATACACTAATACACGGCAGATTCGAATACCTTATTGAACAGACAAAATTATCGCTTGACAATAATTCATAAAAAGGTAAACAAATACTACATCTGAGTGGTACAGTAGCAAATACTGAAAAAGTTAGGAAATCAAGAAGATACCATCAGAATTATATTATATTACAATGATATGTCAAACAATATGTGTAGGCCTACTCGTGCCTACAATCCCATCTATGGGACGCACGAAAGTGTAATAACTTTTTATGGAAAATTTAAATCGACGATATTTTCATATTTCACACATTTCTAATGGCATCTACCGGTATATATATCAGCAAAAATATTTCAGGATTAGGCTTCCAAGCAATGAATAGTTTTTTTACTGTGCGAATGTCATTTTTTGCAAAATGAGAACAAGATCGGAAATTCTTGTCAGAGACATAGAACGAGGACAGGTTAATATTTCATCATTTATTAATTAAGTGTCTTTAGGCCTAATATTAGGCTATAATTCAGCATATAATGATTTTGAAAAAAGCAATTGAATTGCGTATATTCGCATTGGTTTTGCTAGCGTGCCATACATGGAATCGTAGGCATTAATGGGCTAAGTAAGCATACCATCTAGTGCGCCCACATGTGAGGATAAGTCAAGTTCATATGACCTCGAATGGAAGCTATGGGACAAACAGTTTCCATTCGACTAACATTACTATTATTCACACACCGCGGTGAACAGGTTCTAGTTTCGATTCGTCACCATTATTATGAGAGCCGGCGATAGAAGTATGAGACCGTAAAGTTAATTATAGTTTTATATTACATACTTAATCAACCTCTCACTCTCAGACGGTATCTTTCCAACCTCCTTCAAACAAGCAGTTGTATCTCCTTTATTAAAAATGCCTTCTATACCAAAAGATGATCTTTCCAGTTACCGTCCTATTTCCAATCTTAACTTCATCTCTAAACTTCTTGAAAAGGTAATTTATACCCGTTTATGCACTCATCTTGATTCTTTACCTTCTCTCTCTCATTATCAATCTGCCTATAGAAAACTCCATTCTACTGAAACCGCTCTTCTTCGTATACATAATGATCTTAACTTGGCCATGAGTAGCAAACATGTTTCTGCCTTGGTTCTTCTAGAGCTCTCTGCTGCCTTCGATACAATTGACCATGGCATTCTAAAAAATAGGCTTAAATTTTATCTTCAAGATATAAGTATAAAACTAAATAGGCCTACAAAAGTTGAAAAAACTTAATAAAATTATTTTAAAATATGAATATGTTGTCTGGAAATAAAATTAATACAAAATTTTGTATTAATCTGAATTATTGTAGGCCCCCTATATTTAAAGCATATATTTCTCAAGCAACCAATCCGAAACACAATATAGCCCTATATCAATAAAACATCACTTTTTCTGTAATATTAAATCTAGGCCTAAGTCTAAATTCTTTCGACTTGGGTCTAGATCCCAGACACATTTTTCAAATAAATCGCCTAATTTTCGTTAAAGGCTTACCGTCTCCAGGTGTTGAAATTAATTTAGCACGAACTAGATACACTCTCAATTCGACAAATCAGTTTCGCAGTAATATTCAATTATTGTTATAAGTAAACATTTAAAATTAGTGATAAAACTATTGTATAATTTAATATACAATATTTTCAATTACAATATTTCTCAAATATCTATCTTTTCTATGAAATTATTACTGTATTTATTAGATAGGTCTCATTCTTCAGAATATTTTGTCATTGTAATCAATACGTGAATATAAATAGCAATTAATTTCTTAAAATTAACATTATCTTTAATGCTAGCAATCTGTTGATACTTTTTATTTACCACATTATCTGCTTCACTGGGTAAACCAACTTTACCAATAACATTATGCGTCATATCTACATCTCCGTCTATTTAACCATCGTTAACATCAAGTTTCCAATAAATATTTTCATTGTAAAGCATAATCACAAGCAACTACATTTTGTTCTACTTCTTTTGAGATATCTCATCGCAACTTTTGAAGTTAGTAAACTAAACTAATGTAATACTCCTTTGTAATTACATAAGCATCACCTTCATTAGGATGTTTAAAGTTTTATATTATATTGTTGCTCTTACGAATGTCTCCGGTGATAACACCTCCAATTTTATCAACTTTTGTCCCGGTTAGCTTAAAAAAGCTTGTAAATAATAATAATAATAATAAAGGTTTAACGTCCGTTTCCTCATCCAGGGATGATGTCAGGGACGTCAATGTCGGGGACGCAAAATGTCAGGGACGTCAATGTCAGGGACGTAAAAAGCTAATGTTAACGTCAGTTCCTCACTCGAAAGCAAAGTCAGTGACTGGCTAGCCCAGGATATGAACCCCGCACATACTGATCCGCGGTCGAATATTTTACCAACAGGCTCGAAAATTGAATCTACACATTCCTTCAAATAAATTTTTGTTGAGTTCTCGACACTAAACTCAAATTTTAAAACACAATTTAAAAGTTTATATTCACGTACAGTGCAGTGCACTAGGAGAGATTCGCGTACATAAAATATAAAAGTGTACAAACTATGGTGTAAAGTTGATTAATGGTCCGCGCCAAAAACCAAGGAACGCTTGTAGTATCGATATAGAAGTTTCAAAACAAATATCTAAAAAGAATTTATCAGGCGATATGAACCTTCCTCTAACCCATAGTCAAATTAATATTAATAAAATTAAGAAAGCATCTCCTGGAGTGCAGCTATGCTTAAGCGGAGAACAATTAAAGTACATGGAAAAAATGGAGGATTCCTACCGCTGTTTTAACAGCAATTACAGCAGACGTAGTTTCAATACCTGGTTTGGCAGGGGGTAATAGCTCAGCAGTAAACTGGACTAGACAGACTAATGAAATTAGAAGACATTATCAAGAATTGGAAAGCATATCAAAACAACAACTCGGTTCGGATATAGGTGCAGGTTTAGTCTGTGACGCAATAGCGCCAATCCCATTTTAGGAAAATTCCACGAAATGCCTCAAAGAAAACTGGATCGGTTGGATGTGTCTGTAATTTGAAAGGGGCTCGGTGGGAAAATAAATGATACCTAGAGAAGGAAGAATCACGGTTTTTTTGACAGAATGGGGGAGGCATGAGTCCCCCCAATTCCTAAAGCCATTCAAAACTATCAATCCACTAAGAATATTTGTAAATAATAGAATTAAAATTTTGAATGGTTCATTCATGCTGAAGGAGCTGAAAGGATAATAACAGTAACATAATAATAGAGGCTTAAAGTCGGTTTTCTCAAACAAGGACGATATAAGGGACGTCTCAGATCACATGCTACTACAATTTGATTCACCCCAAACTTCTAAAATTATGTTCTCAAGAGAAAGAAATAGATCCTAAACGGTGCCGCTCGGGTGATCAAAAATCAATCAGGCAAAATAGACACAGAATTCTCTAGCACAACACGTGCTAGAGAATTCTGAAAGCACTGCAAGCACATGAGAGAAGAATAAGGTACATCATACATCATTGAGTTACAGTAGTCAAGCTGAGAATGAACTATTGAGTTAGCAAGAAATATAGATGCAATTTTTATCAAGAGATGACCGTATCTGTCTGACATGACGGATCAGGAAGAAAGAAGAATGACAGATAGATGAGATATAAGATTTGAACTCAAGGTTTTCAATTCAATGCTGCATTGTTGCAATGTTGCAATGAGAAATGATAATACTAGCCTCGCATTTACTTCTACATGTAAAAACAATATTTCAATGAATAACATAATAATCTATAATATTAATTTATTATATTACTACCATTAGATACAGTATTATAATACACTACAGAATAATAGAAACATACTATAAGTTTCCAATGACAATGTTAACCTGTGAAGTCGAGAGCTAAACAGCGAGTGTTGCTGGCGCCAGTAGTTACCAGGGCCTGTGCGGGAACAATTGTGGGTCCAACTGTGAACTTGAAGATACCAGGCGCTGTGGTACCGATGTCCGTGTAGTAGATGTCACTATTAGTTCAAATAGGATTCAAATAGGATTAAAAATGATTTTAAATATTAACCTCTCATTACAATGATTATTAGAAGAATACCAATATCTAATAAGCTTAGCTACGATCTGGTTTATTAATTAATAATTGTTATGCAGATGACACAAAATTGCAATGCCAAAAGAAATGCCAGTGATATAGAATATTATAATCACAGAAGTCCAAAAGTGTTGTCAAATCATGAATTATCCTCTGATATGAATATTCACATACAGATCTAATGCAATGATGGTTATTAGGTTAATTAAATAATGATTTAAGTATAGAACCTACTCCTGCACAATACTTATATTAAGTTTAATTAATCTCGATGAATGCATGAGATTGAATAATTTTGATAGTTTGAATGAATTATATTATTTGAAAAACCATCTTCTGCTTATCGCATGTCATACTCGTTCAAACATCGTTTAGATAACATTTAGGCCTAACTGTTGACTTTACTTTGTGGAAAACATCGTAGGGAAACATTTGGTTGGAACCAGCCTTAGGATGATCACATGGCATGAATTATAGAATACTGAGGTGGCTCAGGTTTGCCTTCCTCCACACCTGCCTTAATCGCCTCTAATGTTTAAGCAGTAGCATTTTTGAGGTTGCCCTATTCTACAGTGATCACAAACTCACCGGGGAACAAAGCGGGGAATGCATACTAAACGTATTCTATTTTTCGCTTAAGTCTTCTTCGATGAAAATTTCCAGCGTGGCACCAGATAAAATATGCCCCTCTGATTCAACACTGGCGACATATCTCAACTATGACGCATCGACTCTTTGTTGATAAGTTATGCTGGCAACAATATTTTTCTCTCTGCACTTTCTTCATCACACCGAACAAATGCAAATCAATTTTTAGCTAGATAAGGACTGTATGGCGGATGTCAGAGTGTAGTGCACCCAAGTTGTTATATTGCTTCCTTCCATACAGACGGAGAGTAGAATGTGGTGGTGCCTTCTAATGGAGGAGCAGATCTTCATATTCGAGTAGTAAACCTAAGCTCTTCCCCCTGAAGTTACTGTTCAAAATTTTAGCTTCGCTATGCATGGATCTGCATTAATTGTCGGTTTATTCTAGAAAAGACCAACAGGCTACGAACTAGAACATTCCCGCAGCGCAGTTGCTTGAACCTTCTACATGGGCGGAGGCAGCCTTACTGCTTAGACTGTGGCCACTGGACACGTCTTCATTGTATGCACGGCTGTTTATTCTCCGATTTAACCTGGTGTATAAAGATCTTATATTCAGTTTTAGTTTTAGAAACCCGTCAGAAATTGCTCACCCTACGTGTCGTTCCGTTCGAAAAGATCTCGATTGAGTTCGAGTCTCATTTACGCGCTAAGGCTTCACAATCGTTAGTCATATATGCTACACCCCTGAGACTTATGATATATGAACCTGTATGATCTATGTTAGATCATTCAAGCTACACGCTTGAGACGGCCTAGTGACGATCCCACCCAGGTTAATGGCAAATAGTACTGCTGCATTTGATAGCCTTTAAATATCTCGCATGTTCTACAAAATATTTGATTTTTAAATCTGGCGATTATTATTTAACGAGAAATGTCTAGTTATTTATGGAACGACCCTAGTACCCAGACCCTATAAACTTTGTCAATTCGACACTTGCTCACGCGGTGTGAGTTATACATTGACTGACTTGGGAATGGAACCCATACCGCCATAACCTTGTATAAAATAAGATCCATTCCATACAGAATAATTGATAATGGTTGTGTTAATCATAGTGAATGTCTCATTGTCATAAATTATAGAGAAAATTATCGATTGAATAATGCCAATAATAACACCTTACAAATAATAAAATAAATCAGGCCTATGTTAGAATTTATTTTATTGTCTCGTGAATTTCGCAATCAGGATTAATCATAACGCTAAATAAAAAATGCAAATTATTTTAGTCATAAACATTTTGTAATTTTGTAACAAGCATTTATTGACATTACTTGAACATCTAGATGCTATCCGTGTTATGTCCGGGTTGCTGAAGTCTAGATTAACCGTGGATTATACTGTCATGGCCAAAAGTTTGGGATCAGTGGAAAATATCGTATTTTATGATTTCCTTCTTATTTTGCTTTACAATGCAGCAACATGTACACTTTCTGATTATGTCTTGATGTAAACAAAGACATAATTTAGGGCATTTATCCTGTTTGGGAATTTTATATGAATATTTTGTGCAAATATTGCTCGATTTGCAGCGTATTGAGAGAATTTTATGCCAGATTTGGCCTAAAACTCGGTATTAGTCATTCTGCCACGGTGTATTATAATACTCACATAAAATTATACAGAATGCTCAATATCGCTCAGACTATGATACTATGTGCTAAATATGGTTCTGTTTTGCTTCAAAGCTCTAAATTGTCATATTTTTGTATTCAAACTTAACATGGGTCGAAACCATGAAATTTCGGTAGCGAAGCGCGCAATTATTTTTGCTCCACTACATTGGTCAGAACAACCAGCAGATAGTCCTGATTGAAGCAAGTGAAGCACACGAACCATTGGAAGACGTTTTTTGAGGGTGGATTGAAATGAAGACCAGCATTGAAGCCTCTGATTCAAAGAAGAGCATTTGAGATAGAATGGCGTTTTGTCGCAAATATCGCAATTGGTCTGCATATTGGTCTGATTGGGAAAGCGTAATATTTACAGATGAGTCAACTTTCATGCAAATTTACACTTTCTCCATGCTGGTAAGACGACTTTTTGGGAAGATAAATGATCCCAGTATTGTATCATTGCTGTCAAACAGTGTGCCAAGCTGATGGTTTGGGGATCCTTTTCATGGAACGGCGGCCATGCGGGATTCTGGTTCATGAAGCTAGGCTCAACAACAATCAATGCTGCTGTCTACAAAGGTATTCTTGAAGATAAAGTTCTGACTTTTAGAAGTATACATGATGTGGAGTACTTCCAACATGATGGTGCGCCATGTCATACAGCTAACACTACTACATCATGATTCGAGGCCAATGATGTACCCATGATTGGTCCGTGGCCCGGGATCATCACCTGACCTGAACCTGATAGAAAATCCTTGGATATACATGGAGGTGAAAATAAAGGTTGCTGCACACAATCCTTCCTCCTTTCAGCATCAGAAAGAGTTGGCGAAAAGAGTTTGGATTACAGAAACTCCGCTTGAGAACTGTAACGCATTAGACCGCTCCAAGCCTCGCCGCATTGCAGACGTCCTGGCCGTAAAGGGAAAAAAACTAAATACTGACTATCTAGGTTACTCAGCACATATGTGACTATATACTAGCAATGTAATAATTTCTATATGATATGTATATTGTTTTTTGATGATGTACATATTAAATACAAAATAAAACAATGATTTTACCATGACTTTCTAAAAAATATCGACTGATCTCAAACTTTTGGCCATGACTGTAAGTGTCGAAAAAGGCCACAAAGCGCTAGGAACCAAACCAACGTCAGATAGGGCAATCGATTTGCGGGCGGAAAAGCTTCAGAAATTTATAAAAATGTTTAATCCGAAATTTAGTTAAACTGGGATTCAATGAAAGATGATGATTGCATATCTAAATGTCTCGCATCAAATAACTGACTAGTAAATTTGTTGAATATATACAAATTTAATAAATTAGTCTAATGTCTAATATAATATCTTTGGACTGATTATCTGGATTTTGGAATTTGCATCGTTTTTGGACCCTCCTTTTGCTCGCTGGTTTGCCTTTGTCTCAGTAGTGCTCGATGTTGTCCTTGATGACTATAGCACTATTATTGTTGTAATAATAAAAATAATAATATTAACAGTTTAACGTCCGTTACCTCATCCAGTGATGATGTCACGGATGTCCCCACAGCACACATCACTACATATCAACTCATAAATAATAATATGCACAAGAAAAGTTCTGAGAAGAAGTAAGGTCATAAACGAAAGCCAATCCGGTAATCAAAAAAATGTCAGGGTATATTTATTATGAATATGGTGGGAAAGGGTCAACATTAAGCTTGTTAGAGAAAGATAAAATAGAAAAACAAGAGCGAAGGTTAGCAGGTAAAGAGTTCCAGATTGTAGATGCTGCGTAAGAAAATGAACGTCTGTCCAATGATGTTAGAATATTTGGAACAGAGAGAGATTGGGCATCGATGGAACGAAGTGCACGTGGGGCTACGATAGGGAAGTAGAATGTCAAATAAGTAATAAGGCTTGCCAAATCGGAAAGTGTTGAAAGTTAATAGAGCTGTTTCTTATTGTATGCGTTGATTAAAGGGGAGTCAGTGAAGACTACGAAGTAGAGAAAGAGCGAAATTGAAGTCGAATGGACTTACAAACAACACTTGCAAGAGAATTTTGGACGTGCCGCAAATGTTGAGATAAGAAGAAGGCAACCCATATAAAATGAATTACAGTAGTTACGCTTTGAATGAACTATGGAATTAGCAAGGATAGTGGCTGAATTTCTAGAAAGGGATTGACGTATATGCCTACTCTGACGATTCTTAAAGAAAGAAGCGCTACACACAGAAGATATATAGGATTTAAAGTCAATGTTTTCATCAAATATGACTCCAAGGTTTTTGGCGGATCGAGCAGGTGAAGGAGTGTTAATATTAATTGAGTTTACTTGTTAGTTTCGTCATAAACAAGAGCCATGGGATAGATTCCATTCTGAACTACTCGATAACTTCCACCGGAGATGGTGACCTCGGTAATAAGCTGATCAGCAGTTTCAGCGTAGTAGAGGAGTCCTTTGGTTTCACTGACAGCCATACCTCGCACACTAAATGAACTCATGGCGTCTAGAAAAAGCAATGTACAAAAAATTCTAACAAATAGCGTGTAGTCTTAGAAACGCCTAAAATATTCGTATTGTTGTTAAATAATCAGTTTCAATAGAATCATATATAATATCAGACTCCATTTATATATTTCTATCAATGTATCTGAGTTTATAGCTCAAACTCCTTTTCTATCTTTATTCATGTTTCTCAAGCTACGTCCAATTATAATAAATTGAATCGAAGCTCTTCAATACTTGTCTTTGTTACATTTAGAAATCTTCCTTATAACCGAAATGCAAGAATATCACTTAGTTTCAATTGCGTTGTCAAGTATCCTACAAGAGAAAATATAGCTTTATATAAATGTAAATCTTTAACTTAAAATAGATTGGTAATTATTATTATTGATAGTAGAATTCTAGCAGTTCCCACTTTTAAAGTTGCTGATACCGCCCAGCGACAAAAGCACAAATACAAATTTCGAACCTATTCCAGTGTATAGCACACTAGTAGTTTTCGTCGACCAGTAGATTACACTCAGGTCAGGTTGATTTGGATCAGCATTCACAAAGTACAGGTTGTTTGTCTGAGATGCAATGGTAGCTTGTAAGGGATTCAATGCAGACGTCTGGACTCGTCTTATTCTTCCAGTCGAGACGTCGATCTGATAGATAGAACTTGAATCATAGAAGTTATCAGTGACTAACAAGTATTCCTCTTCCATGTAACCTAGGCAACGAAAATACATGGAGAATATTTCTTGGAAGAGAGGCACTTATATGTTAACATTTTATTAAGATAATTTTAGAGATTAAATGGAGCTAGGAAGCAAAATAATATTGACACCGCATAATTAAGTCCTTGTAAGTTGTGTGGAAAATCTTCAAAAGAGAATTCATATACATGTATGTACGAAAACGTATATACAAACGTTTGCAAACACACACACACACACACACACACACACATATATATATATATATATATATATATATATATACACATATATATATATATATATATATATATATATATATAAAGAGAGAGAGAGAGAGAGAGAGAGAGAGAGAGCGAGAGAGAGAGAAAGAGAGAGAGATGATATATCTTCATCTAGTGCACTGCTCAAAGGCAGATCCATAGTGTATAAGAATTATAAAGAAAAACTGGATAGGACGTACTGTAAGGGGTGGGGTGGTTATCTAGAGGAAGTATTGAAAGAAAAATGAAAGGGAATATATATATATATATATATATATATATATATATATATATATTGAAATGAAAGGGGTAAATGAAAGATGGTGTCTGCAAAAGGAGGCTATAAAAATAGGTGCAAAAGAAGTTTATGGCTTTCGTAAAGCAAATACAGCTAAAAATCCTTGGATCACAAGCGAGATGCTAGACAAAATGGATGAAAGGAGGAAATGGAAAAGTATTGACACCAGTCATGGCCGAAGGAAATATAGCAGCTTAAACAATGAACTTAGAAGAATTACAGACAAAGCAAAAGATCATTGGTGGAGTGAAAAGTGTGATGATTTAGCAGAACATGATAGAGGAGGGAGATCGGATCTATTACACCAGGAAGTCAGGATATTAACAAGAACCGTTAAGAAAAAGAAAGGAGATGCAAAGAACATTAGTATAATGGGTAAAGATGGGGAATTGAAAACCGAGCTGGAAGAAGTAAAAGAAAGAATGAGAGAATATGTAGAAGAATTGAATGATAAGGCTGGGAAACCAGTTCACGAGGATTTTAAAATAGAAGAAGAAAATATCATAGGAAACGATAAAGGGGCTCCGATTTAATGAAGGAGGAAATTTATTCTGCAATTAACAGTATGAAGAAGGGGAAAGCAGTAGGAATAGATGAAATCCCAGCAGAATTCTTGAAAATGTTGGAGGGAGAAACACTCAATAAGTTAATAGAGGTATGTATGGAAGTGTACAATACAGGTATTTGGCCAGGCGATTTTACCAAGTCAGTGATGATCCCAATTCCCAAAAAAGCCAATGCTGTGGAGTGTAACGGATTACAGAACAATCAGCTTAATACCTCATATATCGAAGATCTTATTAAAGATAGTAAATAATCGCATTCAGTCCAAAGCAGAGATGATATTGAGCTAGACACAATTTGGTTTTTGGAAAGGATGCCGCATAAGAGAAGCAATAGGGGTAATGCGGGTTCTTTGTGAAAGAATCTTAGAATATGGAAATGATGTTTTTATATGCTTTGTAGACTTCGAGAAGGCCTTTGACAGGATTGATTGGATAACGATGATGAATATCTTGAAAAGAATAGGAATTGACTGGGCAGACAGAAGACTAATTTTGAATTTGTACATGAATCAAAGAGCAGTAATCACAATCCAACAAGAATACTCAGAAGAAGGCGAAATAGGACGTGGAGTAAGACAAGGTTGTAGCATTTCGCCGCTGCTTTTTAATATTTGCTCTGAGGCAATGATGGAGGAAGCCTTGGAGGACATGGAAGAAGGAATAAAAGCAGGAGGGAAATTGTTACAAGATGTGCAATTTGCAGATGACCAAGGAATGGTAGCGGGTATCGAGATTGGACTGCAAAAGATAATGGATAGGCTGAATGATACGGCATTGAGATATGGCATGAAGATTAATATAAAAAAGACCTAGGTTATGAGAGTGTCCAATAATGTAGGTGAAGTTAATATCGCAATAAATGGTACGAAATTAGAACAGGTAAGGAGTTTCAAATATCTGGGTCATACTATAACCAATGACGGGAAATGCGAGACTGAAGTTAGCAGTAGGATTGCACAAGCAAAGGCGGCCTTTGGTATAGAAAATAATTATTAACAAAAAGTTTGAAGAAAGACGCAAAGATAAAGATAGTGAAAATTTTGGTTTGGACCACACTATTGTATGGATGTGAGACATGGACCTTACGGAAGGAAGGTGTTAGGAAACTGGAGGATTTGGAAATGTTGATTTGGAGAAGAATGGAGAGGATTAGCTGGACCCAAAAGGTTACAAATGAGGAAGTCCTGGAGAAAGTTGGCACAGATAGACAGTTGATAAATGCATTAAGAAATAGGAAGAAGAGATGGATAGGACACATTCTAAGGGGGGAAGGTCTATTAAAAGAGGTCATAGAAGGTAGAATGGAAGGAAAAAGAGGCATGGGCAGGCCGAGATTAGGTATGTTAGATGATTTAAAGACCCACTCATATGTGTAAATGAAGAGAAGGCGGAAGTCTGAGAAGAGTGGAGGCGTTATATACCATATACCTGCCAGTAGGTTGTGCACTAAGATATATATATATATATATATATAGATATATATGTATATATATATATATATATATATATATATGTATATATATATATATGTATATATATATACACATGTATATAAACTTGTATTTATAACGAATAAATAATTGTACCGAATCCTTGAGGACAAGTATCCGGGGACTCGTCACTTTCATCGTCGCAGTCAGGAACAGAGTCACACTGGGAGTAGTAGTTTTTGCAGGAATCGTCGCCACACTTAAAGTCAAAAAACGTGCATTGTCCTGAATGAAAAAATACGCTATTATATATTTCTGATTCTTTTTTTCATTAATCTGATCGTTCGACTATTTTCAATTCAGTAGGACAACCAATGGTTTGCAATTCTTAATATTTACGGGATTCTTTAGCTGATTTAAATCCAGTAGTACAAAGCAAAAATATTTGATATATTATATACATTAGGCCTACACCTGGAGTATTACCATTAAAGAAACCAAATATCTGGGTGTGACCACTGTAGCTGGGAAAAAATTTAAAGTTTCATTTTCATATGTGAAATGTAAATTTTACTCTGCATTTAATACTTTGTATTCTAAATTAGGTCACTTGTCTAATGTTAATGTCACAGTGCATCTGTTAGAAACAATGGCTATCCCAATCTTAACTTATGCCATTGGGGCGCTTGATCTAACAGCGTTTGATTTAAATAGCCTTGACTTTACTCTAAGTAGAGCAATATGCAAGATATTTAAGATTAGGGAGAAAGAAAATATTACATTATGTATGAATATGTCTGGAGTACAGAGCATCATAGAGATACATTAAACATAAATGTAATTTGGTCATGAAGGCTTGTAAAAGTGAAAATTTAATTTTAAGAAAGATATGCATAAATAATGCGAAGGGTCTTGCCACGCATTAAGTAGATTATCTATGCTACATATTTTTATTCTTTTTATATTTTTGGTTTATTTTCAATGCAGCTGTATTTGTTCTAATGCACCGTTGTATTTTTGTTTGTTTGTTGTATGAAACTTGCTACCACGTTTTGATGGTGTAATAAAGATTAATATTAATAAAGCTATCTACTTAACATAAATATTGCTGTCTTTCTAAGTACTATTTTTATTTTATATAATTTAATTATTTTAGTCGTATTGGCAGGTTTATACTACAAAATAATGTACTGATCTCTATTTACTTTACCACATTACAGATTCTAGGATAATACAAAACTGTGTTAATTAGATTGTGTAAACTTGTTTAGTAATCAATTTACAGTTGGTTGTACAACCTTTGCCAAATGCTTGCAATAAGATTAATTGCATCTTTATTATCCATTCTGAATTTCAAATAGCTAATAGACGTTTGTATCACTCATGAAAGATAGCAGATCTATTACGTCGAATATGTGACAGAGATTAGATTTTTAAATTATACGTAAGTTACTAATTCAATAACGAATCTAATATTTACTTAATAATTAATTTTTTTATCGTTAACAAACCTTCGGCACCGTGCCGAGTGGAAAGCAGCACCGTACATGCGGTGACTATATACACGAACTCTAAACTCATTCTTCTTCTCAAGTGAAAGCAAGGCAGAACTGTACAAATAATTAAAACTTAATATACCAACTTGCATTTACAGAATACGGTAGGCCAATATGTTTACATTTCTTCTGCAATATCCACACATTTCGAAAGACGTCAGAAAAGGCAAGATTTGCCTAGTCTTTACAATTTTCTTTCAAAACGTTATTTATAAAAATAAAAGTAACTCTTGGCATAGCCGAAATTTCTTTTATGAATTCAAATGTATTCTATTTTGCTTAATTTCTTTATTAATCAATTCATCACATCAAAAAATAAAAAAACGCGGGTAAAGCAAAAAGAAACGCGAAATGCGGAATCGGTAGTATGATCATATTAAGTATCTGAAAAGGACGTACTTTTTTGTCATGATGATAATGTGAACAATTTCAGATAACTTTTTGCTATGAAATATATTCATTGAAATAAAACAACAATTGGTAGGAATGAATCTCTGTACTGGAAGCTGATGTGATCTGAATCATTTCCATACGGATCATAGTATATACAGAGAAAGTGAGTTTCTCTGGGTTATTTGTGATTCGCCACTTTGTGACTGTGATCGGTCTCGAACCATTAAACATATCGCTGAGAAGTGCCCTCTAAGCTGTTTGCCGAGTCATCTGTCTACGGTAAGATGCTTTACAAGTGCGGCAGCCAGGCCTACCAGGATTGACGTACAATTTAAAACTATTATCAGTATCATCCAGTGAAGCCCATTTTACCTAGTTTCTGGATAAGCTAAATTTAATAACGACTGAATATTATTCCGATCTATGAAAGCTAAATATAGGGAAATTATTCTTATTACAGAGTGACTTAGAATTTGGCCTTACCGGTAAGCTGCAGTCATTGCATCGGAAGACGTTGAGTAGCAAAAAAGACAACGTAAATTAACTTTAGATCATTTCTAGGCCAATATTAGATCGCTGAATTATTATCTCTCTCTCGCTCTCTCTCTCTCTCTCTCTTTCTCTCTCTTAGTACACTGCCTATAGGCAGATCCATGGCATATAAGTTATTACACATCCATTGTTCTTTATCTTCTGTATTCTCTTTCGTGTCCTAATATGATAGGAACTTTCAATTGTCTAACATTTGTAACCTGAGTCGGCCTATGACTCTCTTTCTTTTTAATATTTCTTCTATGACCCTTAATCACAAATTAAGAATCACAAATCTTAAACAATTTCCCTTAGAAAGTATCATGTCCAATTCTATTTTTTGTTTCTTGGAGAATTATTGAACTATATTACAAACCAGCCCTGTGCAAATCAAATAATACTAACGAGTTCAGCTTAATATATAACTTTCGGAAGAATTAATCGGGATCTGTGTATATCTTTGTTTGAATTTTTAAATGTTTAATTTATCCAAGAGTTGCACCCATAGAGCATCGGGACATATCCCTCTTATATATCCACAATTTATAATATCGGCCTTTTGAAATTTAAATTACATTTTTACGACTTTTGAAAAATTAACAAAATATTGTTATAGTTGTAGTAGTAGTAGTAGTAGTAGGCTAGTAGTAGTAGTAGTATTTTTGTTGTTAAAGTAAATAGTACGATATACTTACAGATCATAAGCGCAGCTCTTCGTCAAGAACAAACTTGAGAAGCAATTCTGTCTACCTTCAGCTCTCAGCTAGCTCTGACTGACGCCTTTCTATGTCGTCCTTAAAAAAGGACGAAGTCTTCCAGCACAAGATAGCTCTGCGAAGTTATAATTTATTCTTCATTTGAACACTTACATTGCGGTATATTTGAAGTGAAAAATATGGCTGTTTGCTTCCATGAAATTATATTTAAACGATTATGTAAAATCACTCTCCGTTACGTATTTCTCAAAGATAAAAGCAATGCTGGTTTAGGCGAGGATGTATGGGGTTTCAACTCCCGTTCCTCTCGCGTATAAATATATTCCCTCACAGCAGAACTTTATAGCCGGGACGTCAAGTTTAAGCAGTCCCACCTTACCAACGATGCACGAATCCTTGAAATAATCCTCCTAATTGACAAACACTTCCAATGTTACTCAAGAAGCAAACAGTCTCTGTCAAGTTCATCTATTAGAAAATGATCCAAAAATACATTTAGCAAATCGTAATTTTTTCTTAAAAATTTTTAACTTTCGGCATATATTTCTTTGGAAATTTCACTTTATAACGTTTTTTCACTTTCACTTCTTCACTTTATCCTAAATTAATATATTTGACAATTTATTACCAAACATTGCAATGCATGTAGATTTTAAAGTTTATGTATTAGACAAAGTTCTTAACCCTGACTTAAGTCATAGTGATAAATATTTGTGTCATGTAGTAAATTCTGTCAATGGTCTATTTATTTCTCGTATGCGATTATCCGGGTAGGTACTTTACATGTAAAACAGCTTGTAGACAATCCACCCTGCAGACAGGTTAGGTGTCACTTCTCAATGATATGTCTCCTGGTTTGAGATTGATCGCTGTCACGTAGTAGCGAAACACGAATACTCCAGCGGAACTAAATATCACTACTTCTGCCATTACCCGTTCGGAAACGATTCAGTTAGCACCAACTTCATATAAGGAGATTCGTTCCTGAAAGGGCTTGAGAAGGATCCTGAATTAGTGGGTCTATAGTTATTGTTTAACTTAATACTATTATTGCTATTGGTCTCTGCATATCCAAAACATTTATATTATCTTTTGTATATTAAGTTTCGATTTTATTGAAAAAACTTTCTCTCTTCGTGCACAGCCTATTGCCATGTTCCGCGGTATTCCGATGTGGGCTATAGTTCTGCTACATGATTGGTGTAATTAATACATAATTGATATTCGTTAATGTTAGATGAAAGGGGTGTGTTTCTAGTGAGTTTTCAGTGAGAAGTTGAGTACGACAAGGTAGTTCTATTTCTCGTGCGTTACTTATGTGTTTATAAATAGAATACATTTATTCTTGCCTTAAAAGCTAAAAATATTGGATGTCAATTTTGTGGTCAGTATCTTGGTATTATGATGTATGCTGATGATTTATTTCTAATATCGGCTAGAGTTGCTAGTCTTCAAGAAATGTTAAATATGCCTACCTGGTAGTCTAATATCCTCCTTTCTTAAGGTTCTAATAAACAACAATACAATATCATGATCCACACTAAAAAGCTACGGTACAATATTAATAAAAAGCTTCGGATTTGTTTGCATAGTAATTGTTAAATTATTAACATGTAGGCCGAGCTAAAATGCTAACATTTTTTTTTGTTGTATTTTATCCCCTCAAATCTGAAAAATAAATTGTAGCCACCACATATTTCAACCTTGTGCAGTGCTTGCATGTCCTCACACTGCATGTATCCTCGTTCTGTCACAAAAGGATTGTGCAACCGTGACGATACTTACAAAAGTTTAGCAGAACCCGTTTCCTCGTAACTCATGCTGATAACATATACATCCATTATAATACGCTCACTATATTTTTATTTTTTTATATTTAAATGATTAAATCATTTCACATAAAAGAACTAGAAAAGTCTCACAAAATAGGCCTTCAGCAGTTCAAAAGAAATGAAAAGGACACAGAGGTCTGAACACTCTACATGTGCTCTAATACGAGAATAAAATATTAAAAGAGTAAAGCGTCATTAAAATATCACAGAATAGCATTTACACCATTGCAATGGTCACATTTGTCATCGAAATCATCATCTTCCCTTCAATCCCAGTTTATCCAGGGTCGGGATAGTAATTGACTCTCTCCAGTCCTAAGACTTTAGAAGTTATCCATTCGTTTAAGTTTTGTGGAACTTACTGAAGCCTAGGCGCTCACTATCTGCATGCCCTTTCTGAGTTGGTAAGGATCTTAGTGCTTTAGTCGCCTTCTACGACACGTGCAGTCACCGGTTGGTCAAATTCTCCAAAATACCCGGACACAACGCGGGGAACGTTTTATTTTTACTAAATATAATGTGACAACTACAATGGTCACATTATATATAGCAAAATACATGAATATGCTAAGCTATAAAAATCCAATATTTATTAAAATCAAGTTTATCTAACTTGCGCCTAAATGAAATAACATTATTTGTGGTGACCACAGAGTCTAGCAGTAAGTTCCAAGGCATACAGACTCTTACAGAGAAATAGTATCTACGAGTGTTTACTCTGGATTGGTCAGAACAACTTCAGTTAATGTCTACGAGATTGCCTACTAGACAGCAGCAATCCATACTCCTCCGGTTTACTTTCAAATAGACCATCCAAAATTTTAAAACAAACTCTCTCTCTCTCTCTCTTAGTGCATTGCCTACTGGCAGGTCCATGGTACATAACGCCTCCACTCTTCTCTGTCTTCCGCCTTCCTCTTCATTTCCACATATGAGTGGGTCTTTAAATCATCTAACATACCTAATCTCGGCCTGCCCCGGCCTCCTTTTCCTTCCATTCTACCTTCTATGACATCTTTTAATAGACCTTCCCCCCTTAGAATGTGTTCTATCCATCTATTCTTTAAAACTAAATTTAAATCAAACTACTAAAGCAGAATTTAACCGTCTACGTTCATGAGATTTCAAATTAAAAAACGTTATCCTGTTATGCAACCCTTAGAAGTTAGTCAACTTTTATTGTATAAATTTAAAGTTGAAAAGGCTTGTCAATTAAGAACATATCAACTTGTTATTTTACCTCGTTTTGAAAAGAAATGATTTCTCTTCAACAAAACAGTAGCATAAATTTTATATGACGTGTTCGCTATCATTTTTATAGAGTTTATATTGCGCTGAATGTAAAACGCCCGTAATTCTGTACTAGAATATTTCTATATGGTCCCACTCCTATTCGCAAACTATAACTTTCACGTTATTAAAGATATTCACACTTAATTTCTCTATGTTTTGTAGCATTTGCTTCTGGTCAAGTTCTGTTAGCTTCAAGAACATCCACCTATTCATTACGAATTCAGTGTAACAAAATATGGGATATATGTTATAAATAATACAATGTATATAGATAGATATACAGTATATGTGTATATATATATATATATACATATATATATATATATATATATGTATATATATATACATATATATATATATAGTATATATATATATATATATAAGTAATATATAATGTACTGTTCCTGGGCCACCTCCAATACTCAAAGTACTTCATTCTGGGATCTCGCTTCATTAGTCCCATAATTTCCTATCATTCGATCTCTGAGTATTTGATGTAATCCTGGATTAATACATTATTTTTTACTCCCAATAAAAACAACATGCATAGATATATATATATATATATATATATATATATATGTATACAATTACTTGATCACTATTATAGTTTAAATTGTTCCTGGATCACCTTTCTTCTCAGTAATCTCATTATCTTACATTTTTGTAAATTTGGAAAAAAAAAAAAAAAAAAATCATTCCAGGATTTGTGTATTATATGTTACTCTCATAATTACCGAAAAATAATATTTATAAATGTTCATCACTCTTTAATACTAGAAAACTATGTGAATAATTTAAATTCTTTTTTATATATAATTCTACCTAATAAATGGCGAGTACTAAAGTAAAATGCGAATGCGGTTATTCAGTTAATGAAAACAACATGAATAAGCATATCGATTCTAAATCTCATAAAATTAAAATTGAAAGAAAACATCGCAAAGAAAATGATTATAATAATCTCAAAGATTCATGCAACTGTTGTTCAATCTGCTTTGCTACATCCATAAACGAATATTACTTTTTGAAAAGATAAACAAATGTGCTTGTGCTGTGATGAAATTTCTAGAGGTGGAGTGAAAAGATGTAAAGAGTGTAAAGAACTAGTTGATATTAACAAAATGGAAAGACCTTATTTAAAAAAGTGTAAAGAGTGCGCTTCAAAACGTATGGCTGGTATTAGAAATTCAAATTCAATTGTTCAGGAAAATTCTTTTATATAATCTTTTCTTTAATAAATGGCGAGTACTCTGAGTAATGATTATGATGAATTCATTAATCTTGATTCTAATTACAGATCTCTATTGAGAAATAGCAAGATGTTAAATAAGAAAATTAAACGTAACAAGAAAGAGCTTAAACAATCTCTTAAGAAATATGAGAAAATTGAAAGAAAATCTAAAGCAGAACAAAAAGGAATTAAAGAGAAATATAAACAATTAAGATATTCTAGTAAATTAGATACGAAGAAAATCAAACATGAGAGATATATTAGAAAACATGGTGTAATTGAAGAAGCATTGAATAGTAATATAATCAATATTACTTTTACTAATAACAATGAGAATTTAGCTGATATACGGAATAGAGCAACACGTGGAATAATATTAGCACTCCAAGATAAATTAAGAAAGTTTAAATCAGTAAAATTTCGCATGGCTGTTGAAACACTACTATTTAAACCCAAGTATAATAATACAATTAATCATCGTTTCTGCAATAAGAATATAACTATAAATGCTAATGAAATGAATAATTTGCACGGTTTAATTAGAGAACAGTTCGCAAAAATTGAAAATAGGGTAGAAGGATTAAATGTAGATGATAGTGTATCTGTGCTTCAAAATTATGAAATGATTGAAATTACAGTAGTTAAAAATACAAATATGCAAGGATCCTCCTACATTGATTTACCGAAATATATTAGTGATAAAAAGGCAATTATAAATGTTAAAAATACAGATCAATATTGTTTTATTTGGGCTATATTATCTGCTCTTTACCCAGCAAGTGATCATTCATACAGAGTAGCAAAATATATACCATATTGGAATACATTAAATGTAGCTGGTTTAAACTTTCCAATGCAGATAAAGGATATACATAAATTCGAACAAATGAATAACATCTCAATAAATGTATTTGGTTATGAAACAAAACGTATTACAAAAGATGATACAAATGAATACTTCTACCCTCTATATAACACGAAAATAAATTCAGAAAGAGTTGTTGATTTATTATATATAGAGAGTGAAGATACAATTCATAACCATAAAAAGCAATATCATTACGCATGGATTAAGGATTTTAAAAAGCCAGTTCATAAAGCATTAAATTCAAAGAATAATTATGTTGCTATCTGTAAAAGATGTATGATTGGTTATACAAATCAAAGCGCATATGATAAACATCTCTTCTACTGTACAACTGGAAATTCACAATGTATTATGCCAACTGAAGAAAATAAGACATTAAATTTTAAGAAGTATTCAAATAAATTTAGACATCACTTAGCAATTTATGGTGATTTCGAATCAGTTATAGAGAAAGTAACGAAGAAGCATATTGCATCGTCTGGTGGATATTGTAGTGTTGGAGTTATTAATAGATTTGTTTCATTTCATAATGTGGATGAGTTTGTTGAATCAATCAAAGAAACAGTTCGAGAATATCATAGTATGCTTCAAAAATATCCCAAACCATATTTGAATATAGAGGAAATGGAAATTTACAATTCATCCACAATATGTTGGTTATGTAATAAACCATTTAATTATACACCAGAAATATCTAGTAATGGAAACATTTGGAATCCAAATCAAAAAGTGATAGATCATGATCATCTAACTGGAAAATATGTAGGAGCTGCTCATACAACTTGTAATTTTAAAAGAAAATCAAATACGTTTATACCAATTTTCTTCCATAATTTAAGCAATTACGATGCACATCATGTGGTACATTTACTAAATAAATTTGGTAAAGGAGATCTCAAATTAATACCTAATACCGAAGAAAAATATATTTCATTCTCAAAAATATATAAAATAGGGAAAACAGATTATGAACTGAGATTTCTAGATTCCTACAGATTTTTGTCAGAATCACTGGATGAACTTTCATCAAATCTTCTGAAGAAAGATAAAATGCTATTTAAAAATCTACTTAAATTCACAACTAAAGAAGAACAAGATGTGATATTTTGGGAAGAAAATATAGATGTTGAAAAAACAGAAGCAATTGTTGATAGTGAATTTAATGTAAAGTTCAAGAAATTTAAGAAATCTGAAAATAAACCAAGAATTAAAGGAATATACCCTTATTCATTCACAGACTCCTTCGAGAAGTTTAAACATAATCAGATAATTTCAAGAGAAGAGTTCTATGATGAATTAAACTTAAAAAACATATCAGATCAAGAATATAATCAATATTTAAAAGTTTGGAATTCAATTGATGATGTTAATCTCGGTAAATATTCAGATCTATATTTAAAAATTGATGTTTTAGCACTAGCTGATGTGTTTGAAGAATTTAGAAATAATAGTTTAAAATCGTATGATTTAGATCCTTGTTATTATTATACAACACCAGGTCTAACATTTGATTCATGTTTAAAATACACTAATATTAATCTAGAATTACTAACTGACTACAGAATGCTTCAAATGATTGAACATGGAATTAGAGGAGGAATTAGCGGTGTTACAGGTGACAGATATGTAAATGTTGAAGGTAAAAACTATACAACTAATCCAAATATTAAAGAAAGCGACCCAAATCAAGAATGGTTGCTTTATATTGATTGCAATAATTTATATGGAGATTCAATGAGTCAAAAGTTACCACATTCAGATTTTAAATGGTTAGATAACGAAGAATTGCTAAATTCAGACTCACAAATACGCAATAACAAAATTACAGGAGATGAAGAAATGGGATATATACTATCAGTGGAACTAAAAACTCCTAAAACAAGTAATTTTGAAAACTATCCTTTAGCTCCAGAAACAAAGAAAATAAGTAAAGATGCTCTTTCGGAATATTCTAAAAAGCAGCTAAAGAAAGAATCATATATTGAAACTGAAAAATTAATTTTAGATTTTACAGATAAAACAAAATACACAATTCATATTAAAACATTGCTACTGTATTACAAATTAGGTACTGAATTTAAAATTAATGAGGCAATATCATTCAAACAATCCGATTGGCTTAAGAAATACATAGACTTCAATACAGAATTAAGGAAAAAAGCTACTAATGATTTCGAGAAGAACTTCTACAAATTAATGAATAATGCTATGTTTGGAAAAACTATGGAAGCTATAAGAAACAGAATTGATATAAAATTATGCGATAATTGGGATCAAGCAAAATATTATATAAAGAAACCAACATATAACTATTTAAAAATATTCAATAGAGATCTAGTTGCAATACACATGAGGAAACATAAAATTGTATTTAATAAACCAATTTACATAGGATTTTGTGTATTGGAATTATCCAAACATCTAATGTATGACTTTTACTATAATAAGCTACAACAGATATTTAAAGATGTAAAGCTTACATACACAGATACGGATTCATTTGTGTTGCATATTAAGGATTCAAATATATATAGAATAATGAAAGAGAATGATGATTTATTCGATTTTTCAGATTATCCTAGAGATCATATTCTTTATTCAGATAAAAATAAAAAGGTAGTTGGTAAATTTAAAGATGAATGTAATGGATATATTATGATAGAAATGATTCATTTAAGATCCAAAATGTATTCACATAGAATATATTTAGAAGAGAAAGAAGAAAAGAAAGCTAAAGGTATTAAAACATGTGTAGTTAAAAAGAATATAACCTTTGATGATTATTCTAAATGTCTATTCAATGGTATAAACACAAAGCATAAATTTCAAACTTTTAAAAGCATAAATCATGACATATATACGATCGATGTAAATAAGATTGGTTTATCATCATTTGATTCTAAGAGATATTATCTAAATGCAGTTGAATCTATTCCGTTTCACTAATTACCAATAACATTGATCTCCAGGTTTGTAATGACCTTCTACAAAATATTGAAAACTCTCATTTGTTATGAAAAACTTAACATAAAAGAAAAATTCTTTCAAACAATTAATTACTAAATAAATGAGTGGATCTACTCTAACAGGTGATTTGACTAAAAGAGTTAAAAAGTATGATACAGAGGAAGAGAGGAAACAAGCAAAGTTAAAAGCTTATAAAAATATGCTGCTAAAAAGTATTACTGTGAAATATGTGATAAAACCATGACACTATACAATTATTCAGATCATATTAAAACAAAACTTCATCTGAAGAAAATTCTTTCATATATAGAATCCTCTAATAAATAAAAGGAACAATGAACCGACTACAAGATATGGCTTTGAGAAAGGTGCTAGATACAACTTTAGAAAAATTAGAGGGTATGGAACCTTGTGAAAAATCATTGTTTCTAAAATCACCAGTTTTAAAATGTTTGGAAGCTACGCTCTGCAGAGGAATTAAACATAGTAACATTACTGATGATACTTACGTATTGATCGATAATTTGTGCTTTGAATTATCACTGATGAAGGGTAAAAAGTATGGAGATGATGATTATGATGAGGATGATTTTAAAATAATCGAACATATACTGCTTGATGGAATAGATTTTAATAGACTTACTAACGATACTTTAATTCTTATTGCCCATGTACCTTTTACGAATTCTATATATGCTAAATTAGAAAATGCTAAAAAAAATTTATTGGAAAAGAATGGTATAATCAAATGGATATAATCACATGGATATAATCACATGTGAATGCTATAAGAACGATACAGAAGAAGGAGTATGTGTACACTGTGGTGGTGACTGTGTTGGAAGATGCTCTGAGTCATGTAGAAACTGTGGTGGTTATTGTGATGTGTGGTGGTGATAGATGTTTTAGTGACGAGAGATATACTAATCACCAATAGCTATCCAATGACATTGATTATTATTCATTATTATTATTATTTTTTTTTTTTTTTTTTTTTTTTTTTTACCCCGGTGTAAAGAACCTGGGGTTTGATAATTATTTATTATGGGGTTTTATTATTATTTATTATTATTATTATTATTATTATTATTATATTATTATGAAAGATGTTTTAAGATAACTTATAACAGAAGGTTATGATTTTAAAAGATATACTAATCACCAATAGCTATCCAGTGACATTGATTATTAGTTATGATTATTTATTATAATTATATTTTTACCTTTTATTATTATTATTACATATTTTAAAATTATTATTTCTTATTATTTTTATTATTTTTATTATTTTTATTATTATTATTTATTATTAGTTATTATTATTATTATTATTTATTATTATTATTATTTATTTTTATTTTTTAATTTTTTAATTTTTTTATTTTTATTGTATGTATTATTATTATTATATTATTATTATTTTTATTTTTATTATTTTATTATTATTATGATATTATTATGATAGATGTTTTAAGATAACATTTAACAGCAGGTAAAGATATACTAATTACCAATAGCTACCCAATGACATTGATCTCCAGGTTTATAATGACCTTCTACAAAATATTGAAAACTATCTTTTGTAATATTACACGGGTTAATATGCAGAGCCCAATCCTGACCATATCGAGCTGATCTTACTAACTGACAAATAACAACTGGAGGTTCTGTAAATTTATGAGGTGTAAATCCTGATCCACCACTAAATCTTGAACCAAGTATATTTTGCTTTCCGAACTCTACTTTCATTTAATAGGTAAATAATTCATTGAAATATTTTTAAGTGGAAATTATATAGATAAATGGAAGCGAAGTATTACTGGATATCGAAGAAGAGTAAGAAGCATTCAGATATATTTCCGGAGTCATTCCGATGCTTAATAATAGGACAATCGGGTTCCGGAAAAACGGCTTTACTTATGCGGATGCTACTTCAGGAAGATATGTTAGATTACAATAAACTATATGTATTTGGAAGATCCCTTCATCAACCGGAATATCAAATACTAAAAGCTGGCTTTGATAATAAATTACCGAAGTCTGATATAACAGAAATCCTAATGCATAATTCTATGATTAATGAACTCGATGAAAAACCGGAAGTTATAGCAACAGGACTTGCATATGATTTAGAAGATGAGGAGAAAGGAGATATTTCCTGTGAATATTATGAAGATCCAAATGATATTCCTGATCCTAAAGAGTTTGATAAACAGGACAAGAATCTAATAATATTTGACGATATTATGACAGATAAGAATCAATCGACACCTGGTGCATTCTTTACTAGAAGTAGACATAATAATATCGATTGTATATACATTTCTCAAAATTATTATCATTTACCTAGACATACTATTAGATCAAATTCTAATTTCCTAATATTATTCAATCTAGATCCCGGGGACACCGATAATCTATATAGAGATTCTGGAGCAAGCGTTGATTTCAAAGATATTAATAAATTTAGACAGTTGTGTGAACAAGCATGGTCTAAGAAATATGGATATTTAGTTATTGATAAATCTAAATCAAATCTCAATGAAAAATATAGATTTCAATTAGAACTTGAACAACCCGTACAGTTAGTTGAAAATATAATATCACAACCTATAGATAAAATACGTAGAGCTACAAAAACTTGTACAGCTTGCAATTTAACAATGTTAAGCTCTAGTCATGCAAAACATGTGAAATCGAAGCGTCATGAAAAAGCTTTCATATAATCTTTCCGTTAATAAATGGAAGCACAACTTCTGAAGCTTGCTGATTTAGCTATTGATCATTCCTATTTTGTACTTGGATACAAGCCCATAAATACTAAATTTGGAGATACTTATATTATCAGATGTACACACATCCTTAACGATGAAGAATTTGAAATGTTCGCAACTAAATTAATAGCTGCATACATTTCTGAATATTCTCCTAAAGATAAATTCTCATTCACTGTTAGAAAAAATTCTAAATACACATACGCTCAGATTTCTGGATATAATCCAAGTTCATCTTATATTCGATTGAATTAACAATGGGAATTTTTTACTTTTCTAAATGGAAATATATTGTCTAAAATGTAAAAGTAAAACTTCAACTTTAAACTTAATTGAATCTGTAACTAAAAATAATAAACCAATACTTAAAGGAAAATGTGACGTTTGCGGATCTAAAAAGAATAGATTTATATCCAAATCTACAACTGGAGGTGATATCGTTTCATCTGTAATTTCTAAAATACCTATTGAATTTCATTTAAGAACCCTGAAGGGTAAAAAATATTCATTCTGTGGTCCCAATACAAAGCTAGAGGAAAGATTAAATCCTGATGACATACCAAAAGAATGGTCAAAGCCTATAAATAAAGTTGATGAAGTTTGTTTAAAACATGATTTAGCTTATAGAGATTCTGATTTAGAAAGGGAACTAGGCGTGAAGCAGATAAGAAGATGTTACAAGAACTTGATAACCTTAAAGATTTGAATTTTAATGAAAAATTAGGTAAAGCAGTTATTAAGCCAATTATAGCAGCAAAATATAAATTAGGTTTAGGAATATTAAAAAAAACAAAATCGAAGAAGCCAAAGAATTACACAAACCCATAATAAAGAAATTTAGACGAAGAAAAGTTATAGTGTATAATATAGATGATATATGGTCAGCAGATTTAGTTGATATGAGACAATACGCAAAGCAAAATAAAGGATTTAATTACATTCTCACTGTAATAGATGTATTCTCTAAATTTGGTTGGGCAATACCAATAAAAGTTAAGACAGGTAAACAAATGATTGAATTATTTCAACAGTTATTCCAAGAAAGAAAACCTAAAAAATTATGGACTGATGCAGGAAAGGAATTTATTAACAAAGAATTTAAGAAATTCTTAACTGATAATGAAATAGAGTTATATCAAACGTTCAATGAAGGTAAGGCTGTTGTTATTGAAAGATTTAATAGAACTATTAAAGAAAAGATGTGGATATATTTTACTGAAATAGGGATTAATAAATATTTAGATGCTTTACCTAAACTGATTCATGAATATAATAATACAATTCATTCTGCAATTAAAATGACTCCAACTGAAGGATCAAAGTTGGAAAATGAACACAAAATTAATTACATACCACAACCTACTAAAGAGAAACCAAAATTTAAAATAGGTGATAGAGTTAGAATTTATAAATATAAAAAATTATTTTCAAAAGGTTACGAAACAAATTGGACTGAAGAAATATTTACTATATCTAAAATTATCAATACATCTCCTATAACATATAAAATAAAAGATTTAAACGGAGAAGATATTATCGGATCTTTCTACAAACAAGAATTGAATTTATCATCATTTTAAAAATATAGTTAATAAATGAGTTCATTAGTAAGGTTTAAAGAAGAGTTGATGAATGGAGAAAATCAAGAATTGCTCAAGAAAGTATCAACTCAAAATAGAAAATTAAGGAAAAGATTTGATGATGAAGTTATTGCTAAACAAAATGTACAAACAGAGCTAAAAGAAATATACAAACCTATTACAGATACACAACAGTTAACTATCAGTAAGCAGATTACAAGAACGGATGATTTGTTTCAACAATTGTTAACAGATTTACAAGGTAAACATGATAGATCATCACGATTACTTGCAGATATTATTAGAGGTCTAGTGAGATGTAAGGAAGAAACTAGACAACAAGGTTTAGATATTATCAGCTCAATAGCAAAACAACCATTATTAGCAGAATTAATTAGCAAATTAAATAACTATCCAGAATTAGTTAAGAAAATTATGCATCCTGATGGTATACAGAATCTTAATGAACAAGATAGAAAAACACTAGAACCTTTAAATCATCTCAATGACGATGATCTAAGAACACTCGTACAATATTATGGGATACAAGAAAAGATTAAAACCTCAGAATATCAGGAGGAAGTTGTACAATTACCTACTTACACAGATTCTGTATTTCAAGAAAGTCCAAGTGATAATAAAATGTATAAAGAAGTAATGGTTAGTTTAATGAAAAGAAATCCTGGAATAAATAATAAAGGTAAACATGGAATCGTAACTGTTTCGCCTATCTTTTATTACGAAGAAAATGATCCTGATACTGTAAAATTTGGTAACTACCATATTCTATTCAGAGATAACAAAATTAAAATTGCAGACAAAGAATATATTCTTACACAAGGTTTAGAGTTATTGTTGAATAGAGTTAATCCCAATTTAGATGAAAGAATATTAGATACAGATTTAAATAATTATTTAACAATATGCATTGATTCGGGATTAGATTACAGGCAACATCAAACAATAGGTAAAAAGTTACATAGTGTTCTTACAAAACTAAATAGATTGAATGAATTGGATAAAGGTGTTCAAGTGATTGGTAATGGACTAAATACAATAATTCTATCAGATAATGTAGATACATTAAAAGAAAGATTAAATCTATTGATTGGGGAATATTCAGCAGGAAATAAAAGTATGTTTAATGAAATTAATGCTAATTTAGATATTTTATTCAATAAAGGAATAATAACTAAGAAGCAACTAAGAAACATTATACGCAAAATTAAATAATAATAAATGGAACAGAAATTAATTAATTTACTTGAACCCATTTCTGCTTACTTTCAGAAAAAATCTATATCTAAATCTATTCTGATTTCCTATGATAATTCAGCCGAAGTTTATACTATTAAATTTCCTAATCCTATTATTCTTAATGATTATGATCTAGAAATTGCACTTGTAAATTTAGAGACATGGTATAGTTTTGCAAATATTACACTAGCAAATAATAATTTTAAGTATTCAGTAGATGGTGGAAATACTTGGAAATTAATAACTATTGAAATTGGAGCATATCAAATTGAAGCAATAAATTATGAGATTCAAAGGTTGATGAAACTAAATGGAGATTGGGATTCTGTTAGTAATGCTTATTACATAACTTTATCACCTAATACTTCAACCTTGAAATCAATTATAGATATAACAAATTCAGACTATAAAGTTGATTTTACTATACCTAATTCACTAAGAAATATATTAGGTTTTGATGCTATAATTTTATCAGAAGGACGCAATGAATCACAATATATTGTTAACATTATCGAGTTCAACAGTATATTTGTTAATTGCGATTGTATAACTGAATCGTTTGTTAACGGAATATCATCTCCAGTTCTATATTCATTTGGACCTAAGGTGCAACCAGGTTTTAGAATCGTAGAATCGCCAGATAATCTTGTTTATTTACCTTTGAATAGAAAAACATTGAGTGAATTTAGTATTTGGATAGCAGATCAAGATGGAAGACCTATAGATTTTAGAGGAGAGAATATTACATGTAGATTTCATATTAGAAGCGTAAAATAAGGTTATTACTCAGGATGTACAAAATTAAGCGAAAAATATATATATATAATTATAAATTAATGATTAATAAATGGGCCTCAAGCTAAAGAGGAGAGAAAGTAGAAAAGTAATATGTGGAAAGGGTTATTGTCATTGTAGAAATAGAGAATATGTAAGTGGTAAAGGTTTTGTAGATATTTTAAAAGTTTTATCTTTACCTAAAGACATTGGTATTAACTCTCCAACAGAAGCAATAACAAATACTGTAAAGTTTGCTGATTCAACAAAAGCAATTGTTCAAGAGATAAGGAATAAAAGAAAACCTGAGTTACAAAATATTGTTGATAGAATTAATCAATTTAAAATTGGAACTGGATTTGCTTACGTTTAGCTTTTTCATTAATAAATAGAGAAAGTAAAGGAGTCTTATTTGGAGCTTGAAAAATCTTTTAATTATGATGAATCTGTAGAAAAGTTTCAATACAGAGTTTATGATCCATCTCAAGGAACTGCACTTAATGCAAACGGACAAGAAATTAGAATTCAAATTTTAAGTGAAGATATCTGGTCATTACCTTGTAAGAGTTTTCTTTACATTGAAGGGCAATTACAAGATTCTACTACTAACCAACCTTATGCTGCAAATAGTTTAGTAGCACTACAAAATAATGCTATGATGTATCTATTTAGCGAAGCAAGATATCATATAGGAGATCATGAAGTTGAGAGATTTCAATATCCAGGTCATACTACAACAATAAGATGCATTATTGACTAAAAGTAATAGTTTCAATGGAATGGATCAATGTTGGAGCTTAGATTCTGGAAATGGAACACCTCAAACTTTGAGTGAAATTGTGAACTTAGTAGCAGGAGATATTCCAGGAAATACTGCTGCTAATATATTAACAGCTTTACAAACAACTGTTACTAGATTAACAGAAGGATTGATCATCAAAATAAGGGATTTGAAGAAAGAAGAAATTATACATCAAATGCAGGAGGATCATTTGCACTCAAAATTCCTTTAGAATTTATATTTAATTTCTGTAAACAATACAGAAAGATTATTTATGGATGTAAGCATTCAATTGTTTTTCCTAGACAAACTGATACTCAGGCAATAATACTAAATGGTGGAGTTGCTAATGCTGGTAAGGTAAACTTAACTAAGATACAATGGCATATACCAGTAGTTACAGTAGGTTTAGAAGAAAGAGGAATTATAAATGATTACATTAAGAAAAAAGAATCGTTTCCGCTTTGTTTTATGAATAAGAAATCTGAGAACACTATTGTTCCCCAAGCTACTGAATTTGCTTGGAGATTATCTATAGCTTCAGGTATCGAAAAACCTAGATATATAGTTGTAAGCTTTCAATCTCCTGCAGCTAATCAAGCAGAAACTAATTATGCTACATTCAATGCTAATGTGCAAGTAATTAATGCTTATGTTGAGTTGAATAGTGAAAGATATCCTAGCAATGATTATATAACTAATTATGACAGTAATCAGTATGCTCAATTTTATAATTCGTTTAAAGAATTTAAGAAAAGCTATTCTGAAGATGAAGAAGAGAATGATTGTATATCGTATCAAGCTTATAAGAAGTTGTTTAGGTTATACGTATTTGATGTATCGAAACAGTCTGAGAGACTTAAAAATACTGTTGTAGATATCAGAGTAACTTTTAAGTTTAGTGCAAATGCTCCCGCAAATACTACAGCTTATGCAGTTGTATATCATGATAGAATTTGGGGAATAGAATCAGATGGTAGTAAACAATATATCAGATATTAAATTTTTATCTAAATAAATGACTTTTTATCAAACAAAATTTTCCTTAACTAAAAGCCAGATAGAGAAAATTGCTATTGCGATTAAAGGCAATACAGAAGTTACTTTGAGATTAAGTAAAACAGATATGAACCAACATGGATATAATTTACCATTAACTACAACTCAAATAAATAAATTGCATGATGGTAATGCTCCTGATTTAAAGATTTCTTCAGCACAATTAAAATTTATAAGTAATAAAATAAAGAAAGGGGGGCTTTTACCTTTAGCAGTATTAATTCCTATTATTGCTGCTGCTTTGGGGGGAGTAAGTACAGTTGCAGGAACTGTTGCATCAAGAGTTCAACAAAGTCAAGCTGATAAAGAAACTGCAAGACATAATAGAGCGCTTGAGGATCAATTAAAGAAGACTGGAACAGGTAGATCAAAGGGAAAAGGGTTAAGATTATAACCACTAAATGGATAGTATTCCTGATAGGGCTCTTAGTAATATTGAAATTGAGAATTATTCAAAAATGTTAAAAATTAAAAGTTTTAGGGGTTGCTATATGAGAGATGAATTGAAGAAATTGAAACGATATCAAATTGAATGTGGAATATTAAATTTAAATTTATCTAGTGAAAGTGGTAGTCATTGGACTTGTTGGTTTAAAATTAATAATGAAAAATATTATTTTAACAGTTTTGGTTTACCCCCACCAAAAGAAGTAATTGAATATTTAGGATCACCTATTTTATACTCTACATTTCAATTGCAAGGATTGATGGATCAGAATTGCGGTAAATGGTGTCTGATTGTACTAAAACGTTTAAGTGAAGGATCTGATTATAAAGATTTAATTTTATCGTTAGTTAAATAGAATGACGAATAACGTAAAACAATTTTTGAGTGATAAGCTAGAAGATTGTGAAGCTAAAATCAAAAATTTGAAAAGAAAGAGAAAAATAGTTCAAGTAGCATATGGTATAACAATAGTTACATCATTAACTGTTTCAACAGTAACAACTACAATATCTGGAGTATTTGCATTGCCATTACTTCCTACAGTAATCATTACTACATTATCAGCTGTTGGAGCCTTATCAACAGCTATATCAACTAAGTTTAATCTCAAAAGTAGGAAAGCAGAACTAAATAATATGATATCTAGGTTAGATAGATTGAAACAACAAATGAATTATGTGATGAAGTGTAACGGAGATTTAACAGAAAAGGAATCAAATGATATTATAAAAGAATTTTTATAGTAATAAATGAACACTGTAGATCTATTTGGTAGACAATCTAAAAAGCTAGAATCTAATTTAAAACTGTTGTCATATGGAGGACTAAGTTCTATAAACGATTCACTATCGGTAAAGATAGATCCTAATATCAATAATATGCTAAGCCTATCTGCTAATGGTTTAATGGCTAATGGTCTTAAATTAACGGAGGGAGGTGAATTAAATATGAAAAGTAATAAGCTGATAAATGTTAAAAACCCCATAGATAGTCAAGACTGTGCTACGAAGGATTATGTAGATGCACAGGTTGGATTGAAGTTGAACAAAACGGGTGATGGAAAACTTGATATGAATTTTAATAGTATATCAAATATTCAATTTCCTGATAATAGTCTTGATGTAATTAATAAACTTTATTTAAAAGTTACAAGAAAAACTCACGAGATAAGTTTAGAAAATTTGGTGAAAATTGCAAATGTTGTATCTATCATAATAGGTAGAAATCCACATCTTCAGAAATACACTGATTATTTCAACAGAATGTATGCATTAGTTGTCAGCCTATCTGCTGTTCTTAATGAAGTTTATGAAGGAAAGGATGTTGTTAATGAATTTGAATATTTTACACATATAAAAGACTTACAAGTTGTTATTATTAGAGTCATTGAAGAACTATTTGACGATGAGTTTATTGATTTAAAGAGAAATCTTATGAAAGAAAATCTAGTTTTTACACCAGAGAAAGGAACTCTTCGTAGGAGATACAGGAAATTTGTAAACAGTATAAGTCCTAAGATAAAGAATACCAATATGAAAGAAATATTGATTCAAAAGAACTTATTACTTATCGATTTAGGATTTATATGTTTGAGTGAAGAATTATTAGCACAGCTTGTATAAGCATAGCAACTTTTGTCTCAAAGTTCCGGTAACGTTAATTTATACTGCAAGCTGGGATTGCTTCTGTAACTAATCTCTGCAGTTTCCAACCAATTCTCCGCGGTGCATATTGAGAGCTTAACACACTAAACGATGTAAAGCAGATGCTGTAAATTTGCAAAGGTTGAGTGCAATATTTCGCATTCCGTAGTCTAGGTACCTAGAATAGGGAATGTGTGGAATGCAGTTAATCATAGAACATATCCATAATAATTGTTGTACAGTAGTAATCAGATTTTACATACAATAATAAACTTATTATAATATAATCATATAATCTTATATGTTTTATTTTAATGAGCCTTAAAACTTTTTAAACTTATATATATATATAAGTTTTCTAGTATTAAAGAGTGATGAACCATATAATACACAAATCCTGGAATGATTATTTTTATTTTTTTTTTCCAAATTGACAAAAATGTAAGATAATGAGATTACTGAGAAGAAAGGTGATCCAGGAACAATTTAAACTATAATAGTGATCAAGTAATTGTATACATATATATATATATATATCTGTGCATGTTGTTTTTATTGGGAGTAAATAATAATGTATTAATCCAGGATTACATCAAATACTCAGAGATCGAATGATAGGAAATTAGGGGACTAATGAAGCGAGATCCCAGAATGAAGTACTTTGAGTATTGGAGGTGGCCCAGGAACAGTACATTATATATTACTTATATATATATATATATATATATATATATATATATATATATGTGTGTGTGTGTGTGTTTTTTATAACTGATACTCATTATTATTTTTACAATAAAGTTTTGAGTTGAACAGTGTTCTTGAAATTTGCAGTGCTTGACTTGCCGCCAATTCTACCAAACATAGAGAAATTGCGTTTGAATAATATCAAAAACGTGAAAGTTATAGTTTTGCGAATAGGAGTAGGGTCAGATAGGAAATTTCTAGTACAGGGTTTCAGGTATGTTACATGCGGAGTAAAATTATCTCTATAAAATAATAGCGAACACGTCACATAATAGTCTGCTAATGGTATTTTGAAAAGCAATCATTTCTTTTCAAAACGAGGTAAAATACGAGCTGATATGTTCCTGTTTGACACAGTTATTGAATATTTAATGCACGCATTAGGTCATTAGGCCTAGTGCGTGCTAGGAGAGAGCTCCGCTGCCGTGAAACTGTGAGAGCGCTGCTACTGTTAATTCTCTTCATGCAATGATTGCATTAAAAGTGCAATAACTTCGGCAATTAATTAACGTATTAAAATTAACGTATCGGCAATTAAAAAAAAATTAAAATTAACGTATCGGCACGTATTTTATGTCGTTTTGAAAAAATATAAATGCTCTTCAAAATAGCATTAGCAGAAATTTTATGTTACATTTTCAATATTATTTTTATAGAGCTAGTTTTACGCTGTAAGTATCACACCTGTAATCCTGTACTGGAAATTTCTTTTCTGACCCAACCCCTATTCGCAAAGTTATAAATTTCACGTTATTAAAGACACTCAAACGAACTTTTAATATATTTATCTATGTTTGGTAGAATTGGCTGCTGGTTAAGTACTATAAATGTCAAGAACATCGGTCAACTTTTTACGACTTTATTGTAAAAATAATGAGGGGTAGCAGTTATAAAAAACACAGTGTATATAGGCCTGTATATATGCTGTTGCAGGTATCTCCTCCTATATGAATACTGCCATTTAGCATGTCCACTGTCTATGACAATTAACTACTCGAAATTTTTCTATCCTCTGCTTTCCAATTCTTTTAATCATATGAATTAGTTATCAAAGCGACCTGGATCCCAAAACTCGTTCTTCCTCAAATCAGTTTTCCTTCCATTCATTCGTAAGTTCTTCCTTTTAATAAACCATTTCTTCTCAGTGTGTTACCCTTTCAGTTTTTCTTTGTATTCGCTATGATAGTTGTGAATTTTCTATTTTTGACAACACGATTTAGCACGCACTTCTTTTATCTTAATTTTTTTTCAGTCCATTAAAACTTATCCATTCTTCTCCATAGCCGCATTTCTAAAGCTTCCAGTTTACTAAAATTCTCCTTTCTTAACGTCCGTATTTCACAACAGTACCGTAGCTTGGTACACACTAAATTCCTAACAACCAATATCTTCGTGGCTTACTTTATCCATTGTGCTGGCAATTCTTTTCTCTTACTGAAGGCTACTTTTGCTCGAGGAATTTCACATTTTATTTCTGTTCCAATTTACCCATCTTCTACTTAAGTATTGAAAAACTAAATGAAACTCTTTACCTGTTTTAATTTCGAACCGTTTGTTTCTCCATTGACTAGTCCTCATTTTCTAGGCACTCTATTTCTTTAAATTACTATAGACCTTCTATATTAATTTTCATTTCATAATCTAATGTCGTCATGTCCAGGCCGTCCCAAATTTTCTGGCAAACCACTGTACTGCTAGTAATCGTACCTTGATAATCACAAATCTTACATCTTGCATAGATTTATATTCAATGTTTATCCATTATTGAATGGCATCCATTGCGTCTATAGTCATTGCTTCTACGTAGGCTAAACGTTAAGTAGAAGTCAAGATATGAAACCGCAATGTATTACTTCTCTTACTATTCTTCCGTCGATTGATCACTCCAGTTGAACTTTGATTATTTGCTTTTTGATTCGTGTACTGATTTATAATTATATTTATTTTCTCTCCAGTCCACTAAAACTACTTCTCTATAAATTCCTAACATTTTCATCATGTTCACCTGTCAAAAGCTTTCTCAGAATTTAAAAAAAACCTATAGAAACCTAGTTTCCCTGTTACAGGCCTACGCTGCGATCATATACTACTCGCATAACCGATATGGCTTTTCGTGTACCGCATCCTTTCTAAATACAATTTGTAATCTACTTAGTATCATTTCTGCCTTGGAATGAACGCGTTGGTTTTCTATTATCATTAAAATGTTTGCATGTGATATTAAACTTAACTTTTGCGTATTCCGAATATTTCACTGCATTTTCTTTTTTCTTTTTAAAAATATGGAAAATTATTTACTTATGTTACAAAATTGATGATTTGACATAAGTAAATGTGAATATCAGTATAAACTTCTGTTGGCCACTTAAGATTTAGTGTTTTCCTAACACCTTACTTTTTCACAATTTATACATTATTTTACATAAAACTAGGCCTACTTGAGTCGAAATACTAAAAGCCGGTAAAGCTAAGGTTAACGTCAGTTTCCTCACTCGAAGGCGATGTCAGTGACGGGCGAGCGCAGGATTGGAACCCCGTACATACTGATTCGCTATCGAATTTCTTACCGACATCGTCACTGGCTCCAGCCAGAAACAGCTATTTCAATAAGAACTACTGTAGTAAATTAGGAATTTGATTACATATAAAATAATACTAGCTCTTCTTAGTCCTCTTAATATGATTCAGAAGACAAATTAATTTTTTCTTTATAATTAGCCGCATGATCACCCTAAGCACTGCATAGTTTCCATGCCCAGTCAATAGCTATTTTTGAAGCTACATGTATCGTTATTTTCTCCTTCGTCTTCAATGTTATTGGTAATCTTTGCCTTTCCATAAAGCACCGGTAATAGCCTGAGAAAGATAAAATAATAATCTTCCAAAACTCTGGGATTTTCATTCAAATCGGTCAATACTCGGTGTACTATGGTGCCCGTACCAGCATGTACTAACCATCTCTATGTTGGCCTAGCTTTATTTCATTTAAGCCACTGGTTCCAGCCAGTGGCGAAGCAAGCCTATTGTGAACTTTAGCATTCACTTTTTGTTATAAAATTACCACTCTTATTTAAAGTGAACGCCTTAAAGCATCCAAAATTGCAGTCTGATTTAGCGTTTCTCGCAGGAAAAGATAGATATCCCTTGCAATCCGGTGCCAGACAACGGTATTCAGTACTCTGCTTAATACAGTGAGCTGTTCTATCTGTACGAACTTCAGGGAAAACTATTTTTTGAACTCAAAAGAGCGGAGGAGAAAGGTAACTGTTAAACCTGCTCACATTGAAAACGTATTGATAGCTAAATTATAGGCCTAGCAAGAACACAAAATCTCGGATATTGCTTTAAGTTTACACTTGCTTACAGTTTATAATACTAAATCTTTCCAGAGAACTATTTTTAAATAATTAATATTTTTTATTCCAACATACTTGTAATTTTTACATACTTCTTATTGTATTTCAATTTCATATAATTTCTACAAAAACAAATAGCAGACAGATAAACTCTATAAAAGAAGAAATCCTGAAGCTGATTTAACATTTAGTTTATATTATTCGCATTATGTTTTTATAACTGTTTTTATCAGCAACTGAAACAGATTCATTTGCTATGATTTACATGAATTTATAAGAATAACAATAAAATTCGTCATATTATATTAAACAATATTGTCGTAAATGTGTACTTGTCTGATTAGCAATGAATGAAATATTTCTAACTATTGTCAAGAGGCTTCTTAAATTCCCATTCATACCATCAATGACGATCAGTCAAGCGACGAAAAAATTCCTTTCGGATCAAAATTTAGTTGAGTTAATAAGAGCATTTTTTTCATAATAAAAAATATTTTTTGAAATATTAGAATTCCTGTAGAAAATCAGAATCAATAAAGTTTTGTTGATGTAAGACAGTTTTGTTCAAGAGTCATAGTGTTAGTCGAAGCGAACAAAGTTAATCAGATTCCATCTTTACTTCATTGAGGGCTAAATATAAACCATACAACGTCAGACTTCTTGTATTTTAAAATATCTTACTAATTATATATATATATATATATATATATATATATATATATATATATATATATATATACATGTATATATATATTTGCACTATGATATAGTGGTGGATAAAGTTCAGAATAAAGTTTCCCAAATCGTCAGCGTCAACGCCACAACAGCAAATTAAGCTCTTCTCTTTAAAGTATTGCTTATATTTAGTGCTATGTAGAAATTACCACATTTCTATCTCTGAATTGAAATTGTAGTAGACTGAAAATAAATAATTTTAACAATGCTGTTCATAAAAACATGATTCGTTTCGTCCACAAGATTTCAGTATTCTGCGCGGAGGATACGATGAGATTTGTGATTCTTGTTGTGAACAGACTCCAGTTAGACTCCGCTATGGGCTGGTCTTATTTGTCTACGAGCTGGTGGTGGTAGTGGTCTAAAAGTAACATTAAATAATTTAATTTATATAGGCATTTGCCTTTTTAATTCTATTTATTTATTTTATTTATTTTTATCGTCCCGCTTACATTTGTCTCCGTGTTGTGTCATGGTAGTTTGAAGAGATATTAACCGGTGACTGCACGTATCGAAGAAGGGAGTAAAGCACTAAGTTCCAAACCAACGATCCCAGCAAGCTTCACAGGCTACATATTGATATAAAATCAACCGTACAAGACGTAAAATTATATTGATTTAATAACTTTTAGCTTCATGTGAAATATTTCTAGAGATACTTCAGACGGGATTTCTATCAATTGCTGCAAATTTATCAGGATATCCTTTGGCACATCAGCAGTGCCCTTCATTGTCTAATTTATTAAATAAGCGTAGTTCGCAATAATCTATTGCTTAGGCTCTAAAAAGAAACATTGGCCCACATTTTGTCTAGATTATAAACTCAATGTCATTTGGAAATTCCATTACGTGAATACTTTACTAAAACCTTCAAACTATATGTTTAGGATAGATAATGACAACAATTAGATTGCTATTGTCGTACTTGACAACATCGAGCAAGAGAGACCAATTCAAGATGGAAACCAGAAATAAGTTACAATACGGTGCTATAAAGTTGCTTATGTTAAATCTATTTTAGTATCAAGCGTTAATTCAAGTTTAGTGTCAGTTTTCCTGCCTGATAATATGTCAGTGAGAAGGATAACACAGTATTTTAATCCTGCACCAAGAGATACGCTGTCAAACAATTTGTCTTCCAGCCACCGGCTCAGCACGTATTTTATGTATTTGTATTGCTGGTTCAACCTGTACTGTATGTATTTGTACTACTGCCTCAGCCTCACATTGAATGTGTTTGTATTACCGGATCAATAAGGGTTGAAGGTATTTGTATTTCCTGATCAATAAAGGTTGAAGGTATTTGTATTACCGGATCATCCGGTGTTGCAAATAAATGCAGAAATGCTTAGACTCGAACAATAGTAATTTTCCAACAATTTTTACACATCACTCAAATGTTACGAAATTCAAATATAACTTAGGAAAGGTGTTGACCAATATGTTTAGGGTTGTAATTTTTCTACAAAGCAAAAGGCGCAAATTAAATTTGACGTTTTATTAAGAATATCTTAAATACCTACGGAACACAGAAGCAGCACGCGCAGGTGAAGACAAGGATGGCAGCAACACAAACACTTGCAAAGAGTATGATCACAATACGTCTGAATGTCCCTTCATTTGATTGATTTCCACCTGAAAGAGAAAATAGTAAACTTTAAAAAATAACTTTAGTTATATATATAGGCCTATATATACATATATATATATATATATATATATATATATATATATATATACTGTATATATATATATATATATATATATATATATATACTGTATATATGGCCTATATACATGAATATATATATATATATATAAATATATATATATATATATATATATATTTATGTATATATATGTAGGCCTAAATACAACTAAAATTATTCTTTGAACTTTAATAAAAAATAAAAAAAATATAATGTTTTATGTATATAAAATATATATATATAATTAATATGTATATATATATATAATATTATATATATATATATAGATATATATAATATTAAAATATATATTTTATATATCTGCATACGTATATATATATATATACTGTATATATACATTATATATATATATATATATATATATATATATATATATATATATATATATATATATATATATATATATATAGCAAAGCCATCTCCATTTTCTCAAAATCATAGGACTAATGAATTCGAAATATATAAACACAGTATACATGATATGCAGTACACAGCAAAATATCATGCATGTGTTTTGTTACAGAAAAGAGCCTACGATTGCGCAGTGACATTGATAATTTTTTATTTCTGAATTTATAGCGAACTAACATCTCAAATTTTGATTTGTATAAACCGATGGAAGAAATTGAAGATGACTTTGAATCAAAAATTTATATCATCTACTATTCATTGTCATCAAAAAAAATTCAGAACGTAATCTTACCTTCTCCAGTGGTTGTACCTCCTGATAGAGTTGCATCTCCTCATAGAGTTGAATCTCCTGATAGAGTGGAATCTCCTGATAGAGTTGAATCTCCTGATAGAGTTGAATCTCCTGATAGAGTTGAATCTCCTGATAGAGTTGAATTTACTGATAGAGTTGAACCTCCTGATAAAATTGAATCTCATAGTTAGAATTTAATGATACATTACATATTTCAAGAAAGTTATATAATTATTTTTCTAATAGTGGTTTTATTTGTAAATCATTAATGCAGCAAGACATTTCAACAATGAAAAGTAAGTCCGACAGAATATCTGTCTTACCACCTTTTCAGAGAAACTTAAAAGATTTATCAAACTGGAACTTACAAGTTTGTCTTGCAATAATTGTACAATTTATAGCAATTAGGCCCACCGCTCAAATAACTCTTCATGATTGCTCCTCTTCATGATCACTCTTACTTCCAAGGCTAAAATCTTGGTGTCATATTTGATGAAAATTATGACTTCAAATCTCATGGTTCATCTGTCTGTCGTTCATCTTTCTTCCATATACGTCAAGTCAGACAGATACGATCATCTAATGATAAAAATTCATCCATAATTTTTGCCAATTCAATGGCTCAATCTATACTGCAATTCATTGCAATATCGCTAACCTTCTTCTTCCCTCGTGCTTTTGCAACTCGTTCAGAATTCTCTAGCACGTGTTGTCTGTCGATCCTCAAGGCTTCAGGGCACCTCTAGTTCCTGGCTTAATGATAGTCATTGGCTTCATCTGGATCAAACAATTAAGTCTAACATTTCTCTGTTAACTTTTAAAACACTTCTCTTTGGTAAACCTTCCTAACTTTCTCATCTTATAATCCAAAATTAACCTTCTCGTAAACTTCGTTTTTCCGATGCCAAACTGCCCAAGATTCCTAATATTCTCTCTTAGTTAGGTAGTCGTTAATTTTCATTCTGCGTTCCTAACTGTTGCAACTCTTTGCCTGCTGATCTTCTCTCACTTTTTTATACTTGCACTTTCCGTTTGTATGTTGAAAACATATCGCTTACCACCATAGAATTCTTTACATCTTGCCTGACTGTTTTTTCACCGGACCCGCACTATTACGATCCTTTACACTCTCCTGAGCACATGTTCTTTTTCAGATCTTTTGGGGTGAATCGATTTGAAGTGACATGAGAGTAGATACATGGTACCTATAGTAGACATGCCTCAAAATCCTAACTTTTTACACATTTTCGCTCTCTACTTTCGCTCAAATGTGTAAAACATTGGGATTTGGACTTGTCCACTATAGATACCATATATCTACTATAATTAAACTACAATTAACATACTACTACGTCACAAGATCGATAAGTATAGTCTCTAGTACCAAATATCTACTACAGTCAGTATTTAGTTGCTAGGTTAAAATATAACGATGAAATACATTAAAATATAATGGATACAACACTGATAAGAATAGTGTGGGGAAATTATTCTGTAAATCGTTCGATAGAATTATTTAACAGGCTCATTAATTACAGATTTTATAGTATAAACAAAGATCCTATAGGCTTGTGTATAGAACATCCTTTTACTCAATTATGTATACAGTATACATGTATATACTGTATATATTATTACACAACAAAGCATGAGGAAGTAAAATTAATTTAGTACATTAAACACTGCTGTTGAGAACAGTAGCTTATTCTCTGTTTGTGTACCTAAGGAAAACGAAGCTAAAATTGTTTTAACAGTAGTTTCTATATTTTACTTTATTATGTCCTCTCCAACACTCATCACACCTGATATGGAGGACCTACTCTTAGATGGTGATAGCACTACCAATGATTTGGATAAATTTATCAATGAAACATGCAAGGAACCAGCTCGCTCTACTGTTAGTACCGGCCCAAATATCATGCAAGCATTTGTGAAATCAATAATGATCACAAATGAAAATGGAGGTGCGATAATTAACAAAGCATTAGAGGATATGAAAAAACGAGGGATTGATACGTCTACCATTCAAGTACATATGGGTAATAATTAAATTTTACTAAAAGTTAACAACAATTAATATTAGTTTATACGTAATGTGTGACTGCTTCAGAAGTTTGTAAGTTAAACACAGGTCTGGGTATCAGCTTCCGGGTCTAATTCTCTATCTAGAGTAATGTAAAAAGTAATGTATATAGATATGTATAATCTATTTTACTTTTTTCTATAAAGTAGACCAGGAAGTAGTTTAGAAATTCATACCAACTATTTCATATTTTAAACACCGCAGCTTGTTGCGCGATGTTGCAGCTTTAGAGAGAATAAA